>APFE030269379.1:10231-112568 GCA_000404065.3 Pinus taeda | reverse complement strand
AAAGTCTGCAAACTGAAGAAGGCTCTTTATGGGCTGAAGCAAGCTCCAAGAGCATGGTACAGCAGAATAGATGCTTATCTAATTGAGAATGGGTTTGATAAGTGTGATGGTGAACCCACACTTTACATAAAGGATAATGACGGTAAGATTCTTATTGTTGTTTTATATGTAGATGATTTGATTTTTACTAGCAATGATGCTTCTCTCATTGTTGATTTTAAAGCAATCATGAAAAGTGAATTTGAAATGACTGATTTGGGCTTCTTAAGATATTTTCTTGGAATTGAAGTAGACCAAAGTGAAAATGGTGTTTTCATTTCTCAAGATAAATATGTAGAAGCAGTGTTGAAAAAATTTAACATGCAGAACAGCAAGGCAGCTGTGACTCCAACTGTAGTGGGGTTGAAATTGACCAAAGAAGACAGCAGCAAGGATTTTGATCCGAAATTGTACAAAAGCATAGTTGGCAGCCTTATGTACTTGACTGCAACTAGGCCAGACATTATGCATGCTGTGAGTTTAATCTCCAGATTTATGAAAAGACCGAAAGAGACTCATTGGCAGGAAGCCAATAGGATTCTAAGGTATGTGAATGGAACGAAGGGGTTTGGTATTTTATACTCCTCTTCTGAAAGTTTCATGTTGACAGGATACACTGACAGTGATTGGGTTAGAAGTGTTGATGATAGGAAAAGCACATCGAGATATGTGTTTCATATGGGATCGGGAGCCATTTCATGGGCTTCCAAGAAGCAACCAGTGGTGGCTTTGTCAACAGCAGAGGCAGAGTATGTAGCAGCAACAGCAGCAGCATGCCAAGCAGTGTGGCTGAGAAGAGTTCTCAGAGATTTGTGTCATGAACATGAAAAGGGCACAACCATTTACTGTGATAATAGCTCAGCAATAGCATTGTCTAAAAACTCTGTTTTTCATAAAAGAACAAAGCACATAGATACGAAATTTCACTTCATACGTGAATTGGTTAACAATGGCGAGATTGTTTTGCAGCATTGCAAAACAGAGGATCAGCGAGTTGACATCTTGACAAAACCATTAGGAAAGAAAAGTTTTGATCATTTCAGGAAATGCCTGGGTATGCAGAAAAACTCAGCAGTTGAAATTAAAGGGGAGTTTTGGAAAGATAATTTAAACTGTCGTGGAGCGACAGCGACCGCAGCATACAGTTTCCAGAAAACCTCCAGTTGAGCTACCTGCGATGCGATCAAGTCACAGATCGCATATCGCACATTTTATTGTGAAACTTCTTTGCATGCTTTCTATTGTCTGCGATTGCGATTTCGCGATGCGATCTGATCGCATATCGCAAATCGCATGTTTCAAACAGTTATGGAAGCGGCGGCACATCTTCTCTTTTTCCTCCAATGCGATGGTGCGATGTTGTGATGGGCCACGCATTAAATTCAGATAAGATATTTTCAGCATGTTCGAAGCAGCAAAAGTCTTCTGATATTCTTTGAGCATTAATTACGTATTAAATTCAGAATTTAATACCTTGCAGACTGCCGACTTATTTCCACCGAGAAAGGCATCACCGCCTCTTCTGCAATAAATACACAAATAAACATCAGTAGATATTTTGATTAGTTTATAGTTTAACTCAGATATTTATTTTCTTATAAATACAACGAACAACAGATCTGTTTAATGTGTGCAGAAAGAAAAGGAACAGAAGTTCTGTTTTCTGTGTGAGTGCAAGTAATTTTGAACAGCAGTTCTGTTTTTGTACTCTGAGAGTGAGAGCGGAATTAAAAGAGAGTTTTTTTTCTGCAACGCACGGCAGTGCTGAAACTCTAATTTTTCTGAAATAGTGAAATTAGTTTCTGGAACTAAATCGCGTTCCTATTGTAATCCCTCTAAATAGAGGAAGACTATTTTGTAACAGTTTTTTTTATGATTAAGATCCTTAATCAAATAACAGAGCGTTGTTTTCTGTCAAATTTCTTTTGTGTTTGAAATTATCAGAAATTTCCGTCATATTCTACTGACGGGTCCCTCAAAAGACACCCTGCGGATCATGGAAGCCCCATTTTTTCCAACAAGTGTAACGTGGTTCGATCCTTCGACCACGTGCACTGATGACCCGTTAGAATTCATTTCCAATGGATATACTGTTGAGGAATTCCCATCTGGTGCCATGCTTCCATTCTCCTCAGTAGGTCCAACGCGTTTTAATCCTTCGCCCTCGCGCTCTGATGGCCTGCTTGGATTCAATTCTAATGAACATATTATTGAAGAATTCCCGTCTGATGTTATGTTTCCATTCTTTACAGCAGGTACAACGTGTTTTGATCCTTCGACCTCGTGAATTGATGGCCAGTTTTGATTCAATTATAACGAGTAGATTATTGAGGAATTCCCATTTGGTGCCATGCTTCTATTTCAAGATAGGATGATACTAGTAGAAAATTTTTCCTCGAGTACTTAAAAAAAAAATTACAATATACACATTGATGTATAATGGACAAAGCTCAAGAGCCATTTTTAGACACAGTATTTATGGGAACAATCTGGAACCTCTTGTGTTATGATAGTGATAGTTTTCATAATGTGGAAAGTCAAAATTTAAAAGAACAATCTACGAACACATATTTTGATCCATGATTGTATAATAACGTGTGGCCTCTGTAGTTAACTCACGAGATCCAACCAATAGCCTCACATTCTGTTAGGTGAATCTTTGAGATTACACAGACAGAGAAGTAGAGAGGGGCAGTGAGTGAGTTCATTACTCGCTTTGAATTTACCAAGTAAATGTGACCACAATTGGCTGAGGTACCACAAAAATAGAGCTGACTGTCAAAAGTTACATTCAAACGAAAATGAATATCTTGGAAGAGCCTTCAATCGTAGTGGGAATTTGGAAGCAATCCGAATTCGAAATTGTAAACACTAAACAGTCGACTTGACTTTTAGTCCTTGTGTTTATATATGTTTTTAGGAAAATTCCGTAAGTTAATTTACTTTTAAGGATAATTACGACTTTTTATAAAAAAGTTGGCAATTTTTTACTATTCTGCTTACAAGCAGAATAATAAGTTAATTACGACTTTTTATAAAAAGTTGGCAATTTTTGACTATTCTGCTTACAAGCAGAATAATAAGTTAATTTGCTTTTAAGGATGATTGCGACTTTTTATAAAAACAAGTTGGCAATTTTTAACTATTTAGCTTTCTACAAGCAGAATTTGGCCGTGAGGGACTACCGCTACCATCAATGCATCCATTTATAAAAACAATTTTGCAATTTTTAGCTATTTAGCTTTCTACAAGCAGAATTTGGCCGAGGGCCTACCGCTGCCATCAATCCATTATTACTGCCCCACTTTCTCCAATTTCTCCTTTGACTTGCCGCAGCAGGGACTACCGCTGCCTCAGCGCTTGTTATTATATAATTGTAACATTTGCCTTTCCTTTTAACGTAAAAGGATGAAGGGAAACATGGATTATCACGGAAAAAGTGGCGAATTTCTTCATTGCTTAAGACGAATCATTCCAATTCTTGCACTCAAACGATGGCTGTATAGCGATGCGTTCTTCAGATTTCAACGTCCACGTCTCTCATAAAGTCCTTTTTCATAAAATGGGATCCGAGGATTGGTTGAGAATTTTGTAATTTTAATGTTTACCTTGCTCTCCAATTCACCGATGCTTGGTTTTGCGAGGACGCGTCCATGTGCCAGAATGTGTCATTAATCAGATCTTGATTAATTTGAAATTAAAATAACAAAAACATGGATTCAAGTCCATGTTTACGTCCTTGTAACGACCACTTTTCGTAATTTTTGAATTATAACTCATCTTCCCTCTTCCCGTCATGGCTCTGCATGATATGTTTCGCTACGTCGCTAATCGTCTCGCAGTTCTGCTCTGGTTATGTCCAGATTTAACCACCCCTAAAATAATTACAACCATACTACCTGGCTCTACAATGCCTAGCTTGTGGATGCCCATCATACTCAGATGTACCCTTCGTCCTTGTGCTTCATTTCCATTCCAGGCTAGTGACCCTGTGTCTCACTGAACTTAGGTCAATTGCAGATTTGAGAACCCAAGAACTAGAGAGCAATTCAAAATAAATTAATAGTTCATTTTACTTCATGCATGGAAATAACTTTATTATATATATGTTAATGATATTTGCAATTAACTTGTTTTTATTTCATATATGTTGTTTGTTTGTTGTTGGACTTATTTAGATTATAGATTTTGTTAATATTCTGAAATATGACTATTTAGTGCAAAATTGAAAGCCAAATAAATTGATTGTTTGAACTTCTGTTATATATTAAATTTCAAAATATTTCCAAAATATACCATCCAAATAAACATAATAATTAAATAAACAGAATCTGCAATTACCATAAACATGTAAATTATCAAATGTTTAGTCATTGAAGCTAAAGCCTTTTTTGCACTTATCAAGCATCACTTTGTCATGCTTTTCTTTCAAGAGAAAGACCGGTATGCCATACATATTCATCTTACTTATACAAGATATCCGACTGGCCTTTCGGAGACATGGCATCTCATTCCTTCGTAAATATCTTACACATTATGAAATTCTAGTTTAATCCCAATACCTAAATTTAATTGGATTATAATTCTTAAAATATTTTAAAATCTAAAACAATTAACCTCATACTTATTCATAAAATTCTTAAATATCTCTAAAATCCATAGTCAAAATATAAAAAAGAACTTACAAAACCCAAACACAACCCTCCCTTATACATCCACATGATCTACAACGCACCACGGATATGGATGCTCGTTGACAAACTCTGCTTTTGCATCTGATATTTAGTTTGGGCAGGATATAAAACATCACAAGCCCTATGTGCTTGATACTCAGTGGGTTGGGGCCAGGCCTGGAATTTAAATCCGATTAAATGAAAATTTATCATATTTTTTGTATTTTTTTATGCTTTTCATTTTAGATTTTATTTAAATTTCTTATTTATCTGGAAAGTTTTTTTAACAGCGCTGGTATAATGCTTTGTTTTTTCTTAAATCTAACATAAATATATCCATTGTTACAATATTACTCATAATTGAAAATTTATAGTATTTTTGCCTTTTTATGTTTTTCATTTAAGTTCTACACAAATTTATGAGTGTTAACTTTTTCTTATCTTGAAAGTTAAAAGTTTCCTTAACTGATCTTGCATAGTGCCTTGTTTTTTCCTAAATAACACAAATATGTTAATTGTTGTAATATTATTCATAATAATATATTTTGTTCTTTCTCTCTTTTTATCTTATGATATTTTATTTTCAAATTAAAGGAATTAATCTATTTCATTCTAATTTTATGTTATAACATATTTTCTATATTAAAAACTATTTCAATTTTCAAAGTAGATTTAAGGATACATATTTTGTTATTCATTTAATGACATTTTATTTATATAATGAAAAAAAAAAATTAGACCTTAATTTTATTGTTTTTTGATATCTTTAAATTTTATATAATCCTATTTTAATGTGTATATGAATGAGTTGATCAAGAAAGAAACTACAAAGACTCATAATAGATGCTTTTGGCTAAAATATAGATAATAATGAGATATCTATCATTTATTCTTACTCCTCATCCAAAATTATAGATTTCTCACAATTTGCTTGGTCATGTCTTAATCCATTTGTATAAGAAGTTATGAGATTGAAGTCATATTTATTTATTTTCAATGTGTTATCTTTGAATTTTCCATGGAAGTATGCCTAATGGGTTTTACAAGTAAGAAAAATATAAATCTTTCTCATTTGACTGTATAGAAATTTTGAAAACTTTGTTTAATTCTATTTCTTTTGAAATAAAGTAAAACAAAAACACTAATCCTTACTTTTTTATTTCAGATTTATGTGTTATAATAATATTAAATTGAATTTAAATTTCATTTAATCAATAAAACAATTAATTTATAAAATAACTAAAAATATATCATGACTAATTAAATCAATATTAACCCTAAAAATACAATTAATACAAAATGAATAATAAATATTGAAAAAACGTGTGAAATAGTCACAAAACAAATAACTTACCTTTTTATTCTAATTAATATATATAGAAATATAAATTAAATTAATTTCATTTACTTTATGAACAATAAAAAATAATACATTAAACTTAAAAAAGACAATTAAATGATTTTGAAAATAATAAGAATTTGAAAAAAAAAAACAAACTTATAAAAAACGTATTCACCCTCACTCGCATACTCTTCCAAGCTTCAAATAAGATTTTCTATAGGTGAAAGTGCTATATCCCAAATTTGAACACTACCGTCACCACTAGTTGAAGCACAATCAAAAACAAAAACCTCAACGATTCCATAGGGAGTAAATCCTAGCATTTCTTTCACAAGTTAAAAACACCTCAAAATACTTAATACTTAAGTTCTTTACTGCACCAACCACAACGATGTACACTATAACCGATAGTAAAGCCTGGGTGGGGGTGGCAGTGTAATCATGATGGCCTATCAACTCTTCACGAAGTGCGTGGGTGTGATTATGTCAATAAATCTAAATATTAGACAATGCATTAAGAACAATTAGTATGGACGCTATCTCAACCCATTTAAACTTGGATATGTGAAGCTCCAAAATGCATTTGACAAATTTACTCAAATGACTAACCTATCAAAGTTGTAACTTTAAATATAACCTTGAGGTCTATGTCAGACAATAATATAGATGAGTTTGGGCTTATATGATGTGATAACCATTTTAAAAATGTATAATCATATATTGTTTTCTTTAACATATCATCCTAGCAAGTTTTGAGTCGAGACAACAATTCGATTATTAGGATTGTACAAAAGTCGAACCCTCAACCAATCTCGATATAAATGCACAATTTCTAACTAGAAATAATTATGAGGGTTATATAATGTTGAATTATACAACAAATTAAATCCTAGAAAATCAAATTAACATGAATCATCTAAATAAAAAAATCATTTATAGCTGGGTTTTAAAAATAGAAATATTTTATATTATTATCTTTGTATCATGATATTAGATAAGCATAAACCATGTATGGTTAAAGTTTAGGATATTCTATACATTTCTTCTATCTTGGAAAAATTTCAGCTTTGCAAGCCTAATGGAGAGGCATCCATGAGCTAAACTGAACCACGACCCCAAAAACATGACGACACCTGCAAACCAAGAAGCCAGGAACCAAGTCAGAATGACAGAGGAGGAAGTGGAGGGAGAGATACCCTCCTACCAAGACGGGGTGGTAATGGATTCCCACCAGAATGCAAGTAATCCGAAACTAGTAGGAGATACCAACAACTGTCCTCGAGGTGCGACCGTAGGCAGGCAGCAAAGGAAAATGTTTACCATGTGTGACGGAGAAACCGAGATTCATCATTTCGATGAACAAACTAGACTGATACAGAAGTTACATGAAAGACCACACGCTAATATGTAATTTCATCAAAGTTTGGTGGACGGAAAAATACCTCACCAAATGGATACAACAAAACTGGCAGCCCGGAGGTCATATCGAGCTCAAACTAGGAGCTAGAGGCTTCTTCACGGTAATATTCTCGAACCTGCAAGACAAATAAAAAGTATTTCAAAATGGTCCTTACTTTCATTATAATGTTGGTTTTTTTACAAGATACTGGGAAGAATGCTATAACCCAAACAAGAAAAAAATTTCTCGCAGCCCCAGTTTGGGTCAAGTTATTCGGTCTCCCAATGGATTTCTAGGACATAGAAATACTGGAGGGCATTGGAAATAAGATAGCCAGATTTGTCAAAATAACAGAAACAACAAAAAAGAAGAAGATACACTTCATATGCGAGAATATGCGTATACATGAACATATTGAACCTATACTAGACTCAATGGAACTAGATTACCATGAAGAGGTATGGCAACAAACTCTAGACTATGGACACATCACATTCAGATGCCGTAGATGTCATGAGTATGGTCACCTATTTAAGGAGTGTCCAATGAACTTAGAGGAGGGAAAGAACATGAACAAACAACAGAAGAAACATCAAGGAGATAAGGAAGGGTTTCAAGAATTGAAAAGCCAGAGAAGACAAGCAAAAGAAAACCCCAACACAGTGAAAAAAGAGTACCAAGCTCAACCGAGTAGAACAAATAGCTTTGAAGAGCTGTAGGGAGAAGAAGAAGAATAAAATGAGGCCCAAACTATGGACTATTAGGAAAAAGGAAAGGAGAGCAGTTCGAGTCAAGGCAATAACCCCAAGAGGAAAGCCCAAAGAAAGCTGGCAGAGAAAGATGAGAAGGAAGATAGGGAGAAGATGGAAAACACCACAATGGAAATTGACCCAAGCAAGGAAGATGAATTAAGCATGGAAGAAGAGGTGTTGAGGAAACTGTTGAATGAATGGAGACACCTAGATGAAAGCTTTATACCAGAAGACCAAAAAAGACTATACAAAGAAACATTCCAACAGTATCAAGCTAAACAGGGATAGGGATGAGTGGAGATGGCAGAACAATTGGGGATGCATCAGGACAACTCCCAAGAATACTCAAATAAAATGAAAGGAGAAAAGAAAATAGGCCGAAGAAACTTACGGGAATCTATACAGGTTATGGGAGAAATGTTGGTGAATACAAGTAGGGTGGTACTACTATCAGCAATATACCAACAAATAAACAAGTATCCCAATGATAATTACATCCTGGAATATACGAGGCCTCAATAGTAGAGGCAAAAATAGACATTTAACTGAGAGACTAAGAAAAGAAAAACCTCAACTCATGCTGCTACAAGAAACAAAAATTACAGGAGGGAAAATGGAAGATATATTAAGTAAAATAAAACCAAGGTATCAATGCATGACCATAGATGTGAGAGGTAGTGTGGGTGAAATAGCAATACTGTGGAACCCACTAGAGATCATAGTGGACTATAGGATAGGTATGAAGAGAATCTTCATGGGACGGTTTCACCTCATAGGAAATAGAGAATGGTTCCTAGCCTCTGCAGTATATGGCCCTCACATCCCAGTGGAAAAGGAAAATTTTCTCCAGCAAATAAAGAGCCTTCGCCAGCTACACAAAGAAAAACTATGGCTCGTAGAAGGGCACTTCAATTTAATAACAACAATAGAGGAGAAAAAAGGGGGACTGTGAAGAGAAGAGACGAAAATGGAGAAATTCAAAGATTTACAAGAAGAACTAAAATTGGTGGACATCCCAACCATAAATGGAAAATATACGTGGAATAATAGAAGGGAAGGGAGCAGACAAATAGCCTTTCGATTGGATAGATTCTTGGCAATAGAACACTTCATTAGCAAAGATGTATTCTATGAAGCATCAATTCTTCCATGTTTAGATTCAGACCACTGGCCTATTAAACTTGAAGTAGAAATGAATCAAGGAAACTGAAATAGACCCTTTAGGTTTTAGGCATTTTGGCTAAGAGAACTGACCCTCGTAGATAAAATGAAGGAGTGGTGGAATGAGAGTGGGATAGTAGGGAGAAACCTGATGCACACCTTTGAACTCAGACTTAAAGATCTAAAAGGAAAAATAAAGAAATGGAATAAGGATGAATTCGGAAACATACAGAAGGAACAAGAATTAATCCAAACAAAGATGAAGGAAGTACACCAACAAATAATCAACGAAGGTAGAAGTGAAGGGCTAGCAGAGGAGGAAGGGCAGCTGATTAATAAAATGGAGGAAAGAAGAAAACAAGAAGAAATACTGTGGAAACAAAAATCAAGAATTCAATGGTTAAAGGAAGGATAAATAAACACAACGTTTTTTCACAGAGAAATGATCTATCATAGGTAGTAGAGCAAGATCTTCTCCCTAGTAGATTAGCAAGCAATCGTCTTACCCATAAGGAAGACATGGAGAATTTGTTAGTATAGCAATTCAAAGGGCTGCTGACAGAACCAAACATAAGAAGGGAGGAGAACATAAACAAAATAATACAACACATCCCTAACCTGGTGAGCAAAGACTAGAACATGGCCCTATTAAGAGAAATATCCAAAACAGAGGTAGAATAAGTCATTAGGAATATGGCGAGAAACAAAGCACCAGGCCAGATGGATTAACAGCCAAATTCTTCCAGGTGACATGGCCATTCTTAGGCAAAGACATAGTGAAATTAGTGGAGGATTCCAGGCGCACCAAAAGAATGCACCCGGCCCTAAACTCCACATTTTTGGCCCTGATCCCAAAGACAGAGCATTCGGAAGAATTGCAAGGGTTCAGACCAATAGCACTTTGTAATGTCATATAAAAAATTATGGCTACAATTACGGTTAATCATTTAAAACCTATACTACCTAGGTTGATATCTCCAAAACAGATGGGGTTTGTCAAAGGAAGACAAATAACGGATGGCATAGTGGTGGCACAAGAGGAAATTCATTCATTAGAAAAAAACAAAAACCAAAGGAATGCTGGTTAAATTAGATTTGGCAAAAGCCTATGATCGACTGAATTGGGATTATTTACAAGGAATATTAAAGGCATTCAACTTTGATGCAAGATGGATAAGTTGGATAATGTTGATGGTAACAACTCCAGTTTTTTCAATTCTACTCAACGGATCTCCCACATAGGCGTTTAACGCTACTCGAGGGCTTAGGCAAGGTGACCCACTTTCCCCTTGTTTGTTTATCCTGGCAGCGGAAGGCCTTGGAAGGTACATAAAGGAGAAAGTTCAAAGTGAACAGTACACTAGACTCAGACTATGGGGTAACGATCTACCATTAACTCACCAGCAATTTATAGATGACATAATGATGTATGGATGGGAATCACTCAAGGAAGCTAGGAAAATTATGGAAATTCTCATAGACTTCACTAGTGCTTCAGGGACAGAGATAAACAAAGATAAGTCTGATATATTTTTCTTCAACACAACAACACCCTCAGAAGCCTACTTAGCAAGAGTAATGGGATTCAGAATTGGAAATTTCCCCTCGAAATACTCAGGAGTCCAGCTAAATGATCAACAAAATAGAGTGGCAAACTAGAAACCCCTGTTGGGAAAAATCCAAAGAAAGATGCATAATTGGACATTTAGGGCACTGAATATGCCAAGTCGCGTAATATTATTGAGATTAGTATTACAATCTATCTCGATATACCAACTCACCAGTTAAGCGACTCCCAAAACAGTATGCCAAAAGATGATAAACATCTTTAAAATGTTTTTATGGCAAGTGTCTAGAATGGAAAAAAAATGGGCTCTTCTATCATGGAACTGGCTCAACAAACCCCTAAAAGAAGGAGGACTAGGACTCTGAGATTGCTATATACTAAATCATGTCATGGGGGAAAAGTTATGGTGCAGATGGATCTAGAGAGGGGTAGATCTATGGAAACAACTATGGGAGAGGAAGTATGACATGCCTAAGACACCAGAAGGAAAGTTATGACTCCAAGACAATAAAAAAGGTTCAGCAATATGGAACCTAGCCGTAGATAATAGAAATCTTATCAGCAATCACAGCTTATGGGAAATCAGTGGAGGTGACAAAGCCAATTTCTGGGAAGAAGCATGGCAACAGAGAGAAAAACTAAATAGTAAGCCTCAGCTAGAAGAATTCCACAAATGTACCAACATCCATGGGGAAAAAGAGTTAAAAACTTATGGTGCATATATCCTGAAGAATATCGGAGAAAGTGGAAACAAAAACAGGACTGGCCAGATGCACCAGAAACACCCCAGTGGAAGCTATACAAAAATGAAATGACAACTAGCAAAATAGCAAAAACAAAAGAGTTGGACATACTAATATGGGGTTACACGATTAAAGGGATGTTCATGATTAAAGAGAGTTATCAACTAGAAGCATAACATCTCAGGAATCAAGAGACAAATATTTGGGAAAGCATATGGCAATAAAAGACATGGACGAAGGTCTCTTTCTTCATGTGGATCCTACGCCACGGGCGTGCACTTACATGGGATCAACTGCAAAAAAAAGGACTGCAAGGACCCTCGATATGCTTCTTATGTCAAGAACAAGCAGAAATAATGGAGCGCATGACCAATAAATGCAGATACAGTGATAACCTGTGGAAACATCATAACGAACTCTTCAAAGTTAGTGATAGGAATCCAAACAACATGAAGGCAACAATATATAATTATCGGAAAAAGCCTTACCAAAATACAATCCTAAACCGATCCAGGAGAATTTCGCTAGGGTTCGTCCTATGGGAAATATGGAAGGAAAGAAATAACATGATCTTCAAAGAAGAAAGAAGAACATAAGTAGAAAAATGGAATCATATAATCTAGAACATAAGAGAGACAATACTGGAAGAGAAATGGTATAAGGAAGCTTGGAAAAGCAATCCATAGGAAGAAAGAATAATGAAAAGCCTGAACTTGAAACCTAGTATGTTGAACCCAACCTGGTGGAAGCACCATACCTCCAATGGAGAGGAAGAAAATTACTATAAATGGCCTCAGAAAGAATTTATCAAACTTAAATTTGATGGAGCTGCAAAAGGGAACCTTGGAGCAGTGAGGACAAGAGGATTATTCAGAGATGACAAGGGGAAAACACTCAGAGTCTATTCCATGGATTGTGGCAATGCGACAAATAATGAAGTAAAGCTTCATGCTCTGAAAGGGGGACTAGAAATTGTGATAAGAGAACGATTCCAAAGACTGCAGGTAGAAGGAGACTCAAAAATGGCGATAGAAATGGTGAAGAAGCTACAGCAAGGAACGCAATGGGAAAGAATCAACCAAAGTTGGAGAACTGTATGGCTGGTCCAAGAGATCAGCAAGCTAATTTGACAAATAGGATACATTATCCCAACACATGTCTGAAGGATGGGAAACGTGGCAACGGAAAATCTGACAAGCTACGAATGCGACCAGGTAGGTAGAAACCTATATATAGAAGCAAAAGAGCTATTACAAATGGAAGAAATGAAGAAACTAGTGGAAATACTAGAAAAAGACAAGAAGCACGATGAGAACCCCTGATCGGGGTGTAGTAAAGAAGAGGAGGTGGGCCAACAGAGATGGGAAGTGGAGATGTCAGACATCGTCCACACTAGCGCAAGGACAAGGATCACATTAGGATGTGGAGTAAGACGACAACGAGAAGGGAAGGTGGAAGGACAGGGCAAGGAGGGAGCAAGCCCCAAGAGAAGGTAGGTGGAGCCAAGAAGGGAAGACAGTGAGGAAGGCAGGGGAGTGAGCGAGAGAACGGGTAGAATGATGCTAGCAAGTGGCAAGATAATGGAGAAGGACTCACGGCAAGAGCAGCCGGAGGCATGCGTGAGTTAATGAGAGCTAGAGCAAGAAGGGATTGAGGGCCATCATCTCGAGGTGAAGGCTTGGGGAAAAGGGTGGCGAGTAAATGTGATGGACAGGTGGTAGGTACACTAAAGGGCAGAAGGGAAAGGGGAGTAAAACAATTGGGTAGAGAGCTAGTTGGTAGTTACATGCAGAAGGCAAGAACAGGAGTAGGAACGGAGAAAAGTGGTAGACAAAGGATGATGATGCAGACCGGGGAAAGGAGCAGTGCCAACTCTGGTAGATGGTATGTTCTTCTCCACTTGCGCCAACTTTGGTAGACGGTATGTTCTTCTCCACTTCCTAAACCTCAAAATTATAGATATGTCAATCTATATAGCCTTTAAGAAAGAGACCAGGAAAGGTATAGACTCCGAAATAGTTGAAACTAGGATCTCTTGGAACATCACCTGGGTCGAGAGTGTAGATAAAAGAATGAGAGAAGAAATAATCAAAACTCTAGCTCTAAAGAAGGCGCACAAAGAGAAAGGAGGAAGCTGGGGAGAGAAGAGCGAACCTGGCAAGGGAGATGGTCTGAGGAATCTTGCTCCGGCCAGGTGGCTCCTGAAGCTCGGAGGAGATGTTGTAGGTAACTAGAATAGAGAGGAATCCACCCTAGAGACCTCAGGGGATGAGACACAAGATAGTGCAGCCCATGAGAAGCCTACCTAGAATTTCTTGAGCAAAAATGAGAGGAAAACCAAATTTTCAATTAGAGAAAAGGATGTAGAGAAGACTGAGAAGGAAATGAAATTACCTAGTGCAATACATAAAAAGGACATGGTACTTCCATTTACTTCCCCCAGTAGGCCTTCTATGGTTAAATTTCCTCGCGGTGTCCAGAACAGAAACACAATCCCCCCTAGTGGCTTCCCCGTGAGGTTGTCTATGTCGAACCTTCCTGGTGACGGCCGATGGAGTGAGACTAACCTAAGAAAAGAAGAATTGAGAGTCAGCAAAAAGCAAAACCAAGATATGGAAGGGGGGAAAGCTGAAGGGAATTCTAAGAAAAATCATATCGTTTGGTCTTGAGCAGGACACCAAACATGGCTCAATTAATTGTAAAATTGATAGGGTGTTATACCAACATAATATTGATACTTTTCATGGTTATGTTATAGGTTTAGTCATAATCTGTGTCTAGTACAGTGAGAAGGCAAGCGAATGGGGAGAAGCCAGCAATGACAACGACAAAATGGGAAGAAATGGAAAAGAAGCAACCAAGAAGGGCAATAGAGGTACAGGTAAAAAGACAGCCAGCGGGGGTGGGAAGCTCCAACAGAGAAAAACATAAGAGAGGGAGAAAGATAGGATGAGAACATATGAAGACCCTCATTGATGTGTAGATGCCGGGAAACCCACCTGAGGTTAGAGCCCAAATAGTGGGTTGGGAGCAAGAATTAAATGACAATATTGCCAACCAAGACATTCCCATGGAAGAATGGGAAGACATGGTTCAAAATCTAGGCAACACCCACGGACGGCACACCCTCTTCAGAAAAACGATCCAGCAATACTGGGCCATGAAGAATGTTGTGGTCTGGGCCATGAATCTCAACAAAGAATAGGCAAAAAGCAAAGGTCTAGAGGCATAGGAGTACACCAAAGAGAAATATCCCATCAGAACAGAGCTACTCAGGGAGATAGTGGAAATTCATATACAAACATATTGAAACAACCTAGCACTAGGAAGGATTGAACAGCTCTGCAGGATATGAAGAGAAGCAAGATGCTTGGCTCTAATGCTAAAGTCCTAGTCCCCAGCCCCCGTGATTTCCTCAGACGAGGAGTAAAACAATGATCCAGATAAATTTTGTTTCTGTTTCATGACGAGTAGCTTTTATTTTTCAAAGTTGATTTGAAGTATAGATAATATAGACAATGTTGTTAGGTTGATAGAGAAAGACTTATACACATTTTAGACAACTTTTAACATGATAGGTGGCCAACCTAGTTTCCCATGGGCAGGTTGAGGCCACCTAGAACAAATGGAAAAACCTAATTTTGGCTAGCTAGTATAAATAGCAAAAGTACTACCAAGTGTACAAAAAAAAAATAGAAATATTTTACAAAGATTTATATATGTGATAAAAAAACATATCGTCAATGTTAGACCACATATTGTATTGGAAAAAAATGACTTGAAAGATGAGTAGTTCAAAAAGAAGATAATAGAAAGGGATACCTATGTACAAACAAAAATAGAGATCGAGTTTGGAAGCACACAATTATCATAATGAACTGATGCTCATGTACTTAACAATGTTCATATATTTGAACAAGGAATGATAAAATTATGCAAAGACAGGAGGGTAGGGCCCGGGAGCGTGTCATTTTCTATATGTATCATAGCTCAAAAAACCATTTGAACCATTCATAATAAATTAGGCTCCTTAATTTTCAATTTGTGTTAATAAAATAAATTATGTTTTGAAAATGGAGGAATTTTAAAAAATTATGTCATATTCTCCTCTTCCATTTCTGCACACTCCCACAATGCAAAAACATTTGGTAGAGTGGCAGAGGCTTTTTGGAGATCTCAATTGGAAACACCCACAATGCGAACAACAAAAATCTCGATTGGCAACCCCCACAATGCCAACAACATCAGCAAGCGTCTTCACTTGTAGATAAAAGAGTGTAATATCAATCAATACAAAACCTGCAAGCATGGAGGGAGATTTTGTTGAAATTTAAACAGACTGCATGCCAGATTTAGAAGGTAAGGTAAGGTTACGTCTTCTTCCGAATTATGGGATTCCACAATTATAAATGGTATATATTTATATTTGATCATTTGCAATATCTATTGCTTCATCATTAACATGAAAAACACAATTCAATAGAATAATAATATTTGGCCAAAATACCCACATGTCAAATATCCAGAGGCTCAGTGTCATTGCTAAAGCAATACAAGATGCCTTTGTTACAAAGTACCAGAATTTGAACTTGGGCAGATGCTGAATAAATGGAAAGTAATATTTATTCGTTTACAGAATATTAAATACAGTTTAACCATTAAATTTAAACAAGTATGGATTTAATTATGAGTAAATTTAATGGTAGATATATGCCATTTGACCCATTTAATAATCTATAACCTAGTAAAAAATCTCTGCTGGAATAAACCTGAATTCCTTTGGTACGCGGATATTTAAATGCAATGTTTGTATTAATAAAAGAAACACCCACTGGCCAGCTCTACGAAAGAGAGTCTGAACTAGGAGAGTCTGGATCTGCAAAACACTCTACATTCTCAATGTAAATCACACATTATATAGCTTACATAATTTTAGGGTTGTTAGAACCATACCCTTGGAAATAGAAACTACTTCCTATCCTAAGGTCTTATGAACCAATTCACGTTATTTTAAGATTCTCCATTATCTTCAACACTCCCCCTTAATGCAGAAGGGGTTAGCAAATATGCCTGACATCTCCCTAAACATTTCAAACTTAATTTTTCCAAGAGGATTAGTGAAAATGTCTACAACATTATCACATGTTTTACAATATACAAGATGGATTTCTTTTGATTGTACTTTCTCCCCGACAAAGTGGAATTGTGTATCAATGTGTTTAGTGTTCTTGTGAAACACCAGATTATTAGCAAGTTTGATTGAACTCTGGTTGTCACATCTAATTGTTGTGCATCTTTCTATTATTCCCCGACATCTTGGAGAAGTTTCTGCAACCAAACTGCCTCACATGTTGCTACACACGTAGCTTGATACTCTGTTTCCACTGAAGACAAGGAAATTGTGTTCTGTTTCTTGCTGCTCCATGTAATCACCTCGGATCCAATGCTGAATGCATAACTTGTTATGGATCTATGGCCATCTACATTTCCAGCCCAGTCGGAATCTATAAATCCTATCAATATAACATCAGAGGAATCAGTATAAATAATACCATAGTTTATAGTTCCTTGTAGATACCTCAAAACACATTTTTTTTCATTCCAATGATTCTCAAGTGGTTTGGACATGTATTGACTTAGCACACCGACTGCATAACCCAAATCTGGTCTATTAGTGGTCAGGTAGATTAAGCTCCCAACCAGTTGTCTATAAAGTGTCACATCTGCCTCTTTAGAGCCATCCTAACTCTGAAGTTTAATGTTCTGCTGTAGTGGTACTATTGCAACCTTACACTGATCCATTCTAAATCTTTCTAGTAGACCTTTGACATACTTACCCTGGGACAGAAAATTTTGTCCTAAATCTTTCTAGATCTCAAGACCCAAATAGTATCTTAATTCACTAAGGTCTTTCATTTTTAACACTTGTAACATTTGTTGCTTGATTTTTTTTATTAGAGAAATAGCATCTCCTGTAATAATTAAATAATCTACAGACAAATAAATCAACACTATGCTCCCCTTTTCATCTTTCATGGTATACAAATTAGGGTCATTTTTACTTCTGTTGTAGCCAAGTTATAGAAAAAATGAATCAATATTTTCATACCAGGACCTGGGTACTTTCTTTAGTCCATATAGAGCTTTCTTTAATCTACAGACTAAATGTTCTTTCCCTTTCTAGACAAACCCGTAAGGTTGCTCTAAATAAAATTCCTCTTTCAATTCCCCATTTAAAAATGTAAATTTTACATCTAGTTGGTGAATCATCCAATGTTTCTTAGTAGCTAAAGCAATCAACATTCTAATAGTATTTAGTTTTGATACAGGGGCAAAGGTTTATTCATAGTCAATGCCTTCTTTTTGTGAATACCCCTTTGCTACCAATCTAGCTTTTAATTTATCTATGGTTCCATCTGCATTAATCTCGGGTTTATACAATCATTTACAAACCTATGGTTTATTTCCCTTTAGGAAGTTCAACCAGCTCCCAAGTGTTGTTCCTGATTATAGATTCATATTCATGTTCCATGGTTGTTTTCCATTCACTGCATTCATTTGCTTCCTTATAACTAGAAGGTTTAACAACATTCATCATACTAGTTCTAAAAGCATTTTCCCTGTATCTAGCAGACAATTGAGTCTGCCTACCTAATCTTCTGAGTGTTGGTGTAGCTTCTAACCCATTCTGAGTTCCCTTTGCTAGACTTGGCTTGATTGCTGCATCTGAATTCTCTTCTTCTGCCTTTGTCTGTTGATCCTGGTTGTTTCATGTTTCTTCACTTTCTTCTACCAAGAATCGAATATCCCATTCCTCATTGCGCTTATCAGATTCTTCATGAACCTGCTTATGGAATATGACATCTCTACTAACAAAAATATTGTGAGTAGAGGGATTAAATAATCTATAAGTTTTATATTGTGAACAATACCCTACAAAGGTACATTTGATGGCTTTTGAATCTAGTTTCTTCTGTCTTCCTTTGGAATGTGGGAAAATTCTTTTGACCCAAACACGCTTAGATGTTTTACTATAGGCTTAAATCCATATAATGCTTCATAAGGAGTTTCAAACTCAAGACTCTTTGTAGGACTCCTGTTTTCAAATAAACTGCATTATTCAATGCTTCAGCCCAAAAACCATTCGAAAGATCCTTGCCTTTCAACATGCTCCTAGCACATTCCACCAATGTTTTGTTCTTTCTTTCTGTTACTCCATTCTACTGAGGAGTATGGGGTACTATGAATTGTTGTAATATCCCATGGTCTCTATAATACTTGATAAGTTCATTCTTCCTGTATTCTCCCCCTTGATCGGAGCGGAGAATTTTTATATGCTTCCCTGCTTACTTTTCAATCATGTTTCTGAACTGCTTAAAGTATTCAAATGTGTGACTTTTCTTACTAAAAAATATACCCAAGATAACTTTGTGCAGTCATCAACAAATAGTAAAAAATACAGTGCACCTCCTAATGACTTTGTTTACATGGGTCCACAAAGATCTGTGTGCATTAATTCAAGTATGTCTCTCTAACCAAGCATTGTAGTTGATATGACCAAATATTTAATGCCACAGCTCTTCTGTAGTCAAACTCATTGCTATCAAAGCTCGAACTAGTGCCAGTCTCACATCCAATTTGTACAAACCTCCTGTTCGAATTCCTGAAGCAATAGTCTTCATGCCATCCAACAGATCTTTAATATAACAATTAGATTTAAAAAATTCAACTTTTAGATCTTGATCTGTGATCATAGATATAGAAATCAAATTCTTTGTCACATCCGGCACATACATGACATTATAAATATGTCTTACAGTACCATTAGGTAAAATAATAGAGATTTTCCCACACCCTTTGTTCTGATGACTTTTGTTATCACCAAGATAGATTTGTGCTCCGTCGTTGATTTCTTTAAAATCTTCAAACCATTGTTTGTTTCCCAGAATATGTGTGGATGCTCCTAAATCTACATACCAGATGTCTGCATCAACATTCTCATCGAATTCTGCCATGAACAATCTGAAGTTCTGCCCATGATTATTATTTGCGAGATGACTTGCATGTCTTTTCTGCCTTTGCTGTTGTTCATGATATTTCTTCTTCCTGCACTCCTTAGCCATATGACCAATTTTTCTGGAATAAAACATTTAATTTCAGAGTTGTTTCTATTCGGATGCATACCTTGAGTCTGATTTGGTCTTTTCTGTGGGTTTTCTCTGTTTTATTGTTGCAGATTTCCTTTTCCTTTGAAGAAGTTATTCTTTGCCATCAACGCAAGATCTGCACTTTGGGGTTTCAGAGTCGGTCTTCTTTCTTCTTCTTGCATTAATATTTTTGTCAGTTCTTCAAACTTTGGGATTTTCTCTCTCTCATTTATCCTAGTGATAAACATTTGGTAGTCATCGGTCACACCATTCATAGTAATTGTCACTAAATCTGTATCTGCAACTGTATCACCAATGTCTGCTAATTTGTTCTTCAGATCTTGGATCTTTGCTATGAAGGAAGCCACTGTTTCATTTTCCTCCATCTTCAGGGATAAAATCTTGTTCTTCAGGAACAGAAGACGATTTGTATTCCTGATCTCATACAAATCCTTCAATATTCCCTAGATTTCGCTTACTGATATACATTCTCTGATATGTGGTATGATGCAGTCTTTCACTGACATCTTTAGTAGCGTCCTTGCTTTACCTTCTCTCTTCTCCCAATTTGGGATCGATGTTGATCCAACTGCTGGCTTCGGCTCATCCCCATTTGAAATCGTCCAACACTCTGCACTTCTAGCACAGTTTGCATCTTGACTTTCCAATTCGTATAATTGGAGACATCAAGTTTATTATGCTCATTCAAGTATTCTTTGATTATTTTATTATTCATCTTGACAATTCAAAAAATAAAAAACTTGACAGGAAAAAAAATGTTAGATCTACCCCAGATCTTTATCAAAAACAGTGTTTTCCAAGAATCTCCCGTAGTTCTCACGCCCTCCACGACCTCCGATCCACACCAATAAAGTTTCTTTGCTACACACACTTCGTGCCACCGCCTCTCCTCACCAGGCTACAACAACCTTGGCCTCCAGCATGTTAAAACATCAATAATAAAAAAAACGATGTAGTGGCCTCCTCCTCGCAGCCTGAATGCCTCCATGCTGCATGGCCCAGATTTTGTTTCTGCAACAATTCTCACACAGCCTCAGTCTCCTCCACGACCACGTTGAGCAGCAGATTAGTCTTCGGCCTCCATGTGGCCTCTGGGCAGGTCTTCCGCCTTCACCACGCTGTGCGGGCCTAGATTTTTTTCTGTTGCGTCATCTCCACACTAGCTTGATGCAATCAAGTCCCATGCAGCCCTCCTTACAGCTTGAACGCCTCCTCCTTGGGTTGATCCCTCGCTGTGATCCACGTCAATCGAATGGGAGCAAGTGGTGTTTCGCAGCGGATGTTTACAGCCACCTCAACCACAACTGACAATGGAAATCACAGCCTCTTCTACGTGGGCTACTTCACGACCACCACGCTTCCGTTGTGCCTCTCTCAGCCCACCACAAGGAGCAATAGATATCCACAGACACTGCACTCTTCTTACTGAGACGATAGAGCACCACAAAGAAAAAAATCGCGTAAGGCCAGTGGTAAGATTTACGCGGTTTTCTCACCAAAATACGTGCTGATTTTAACTCAGTTGCGCTAGTCTCTCTCTCCACTCAGCGTACAAGTTTACTTAGCCTTTAGCTTTGATACCATGTTAAAATGCAATGTTTGTATTAATAAAAGAAATACTCATTGGTCAGCTGTATGAAAGAGAGTCTGAACCAGGAAAGTTTGGCTTTGCTGAACACCCTACATTCTTAATGTAAATCACACATTATATAGCTTACATAGTTTTACCGTTGTTAAAAACATACCCTTGGAAATAGAAACTACTTCCTATCCTGAGATCTTGTGAACCAATTCACGCTATTCTAAAATTCTCCGTTATCTTCGACAATTGACCCTCCATGACCTTATCAATAAATTCAATATATAAATTATGTAAATTCATAGTCTGTAAAAGACTATGTAAAACCCCTCTATGGAATAAAACCCTCACAACATAAATGGCCACCAGCGTGACAAACCAAACCATCTACCTAATATATGTGAGGTAGATTTGTCCAAATAATACTAAAAACCTCTCCAAATGCGGCTCTTTAATCTCGCTATGGAGGGCGGACCCGATGCCGCTCTCGCCAACATTCACCTCCATATGAACAACCCCTTATATGGCTGTATTTTAATTAGATTGTTTTTATTTTTGAAAGTTATGGAAATTTTGATCATATTTTGAAAAATTCAGGGATTTTTGTAAATCTAAGTAAAAGTTGTCAAATTTTATAATTTTAAGTGTTTTATAAGTTTTTGATGGTGCTGAATCTATTTCCACCATCAAAAATATGATTTAAACACCGTCTCTAATTTTTTTTGAAATTTTAACCCTCTAAACAATTCTTGAGCTTCATAAACAAAGTCATATATATCTTGTGGCTTTTTTGAAAATAATAACTCCTTTTCGATAAAGACCGTATTTTAGAAATATTACACTGGGACAAATCTGGGTGCACTAATAGCATTGAATATTCATTAATCATGGTTCACCGTATTGGAGTTAATACGGGCACAAGAGAGAGCTTGAGAGTGAAGAAGCAATCTGGGTTCACTAATAGCATTGAATATTCATTAATCATGTTTCACCGTATTGGAGTTAATACGGGCACGAGAGAGAGCTTGAGAGTGCGGAGTTGTTGGAGACTTGGATGCGCAGAAATAAATGTTCAATGTAATTATGCCATATCATTGTGGATTTAATAGCGGCACACACGGGAGATTTTGAAAATTTTCAAATTTCACACTTTAATTTTAAATTAGATAATTGGAGATATATCTTTTATATTTATAAAAATATAAATGTGAAGCAATAACTAACTTACCAAAATCCAAAAATAGACATATAGAGTCTCCGACATTTACTACCCATTGCCCAGTTATTTTCAGCGGAAATGTGATCTCATCAGAAGATATTTCCTTCTGTAGCGTGGTGCGTGCATGCAATAACTTTTATATGTGGTTCTGTGGCTCGGTGCGTGCATGCAATAACTTTTATATCGTTGGTTTACATGTATTTACCATAGTTGATATGACTGGGTTATATATATTTAAAAATAGTCATAGCACGATTAAATGATTTTGATCATTACTTTTCAGAGTCGGAATATCTGATCGGTTTAGATATTTATATTGAATTTGTTTTTAGTGTGATTTTTTAGACTTTCTCGTGCTAGGATTTGGTGGAAAAATTTGACGTGAAATCTTGATTTGTGCTATTTAAATTAGGTTTTTTTGACTATATAGGGATTCAACACGCTGGAAAACCCCTAAAACACTTAGATTGCACAAAATTACCCATCAAATTTGTGATTTCTCTGCCAGACTTAAAAATTTAACCTCAAAAACCCATTGCAAAAACTTCCAAAAAATCACACTAAAAACAACTCTATTTACATTTAAAAGTTTATGCACAGCCGCAGGACATATTGAGACTTAACCAACAAAAAGTTAGACTACAACCGTGGGACTTTTGACCATTTCTTGTAAAAGGCTTAATATTGTAATTAGTTTTGATTTAGGTTTAATGTAGTTAAAAAGACACACATTGCTCAGGAGATATGTAAACTTGCTTTCATCCCCCAAAGAAAAAAATTGCGTGTTGTAAACCGAATTCAAATGGATAACGATTGGTAACATGCATATCTTTCGAAGAAACCCTCACATGTAACATGTCATACGGATCATATATAGAAGTGAAAGTTCAAAGACATTGCTCTACTCTGTTGAGATTTTCTGTTTGAACTGAAATAGGCAGAAATCTCTGTAGGTGACAACAATAGAAAATCTGTTGCTGGATTATCTCCAGGTTGTTGGGAGCAAATTAATGCATCCTAAATTTGATGTGAGAGCAGTTAGATTCTCTCTACTATAAAATAGGTTGTCATACGGATAGCTGGGAGAGAGTGTGAGAGTTTCATTGATGTAATCTCCAAATTTTGATTAATATATTCCTGATGCCTATGTTTGGTGGACGTAGCCCAGATTGGTTGGGTGAACCACGTTAATAGCTGTGTTCTATGTGTTTGATCTTCTGTTGTGTTAATTCTGTGTTTAATTTATTGCTGAGCACCTGATCCAACACACCCGACGATTCTCATAATCACCCCAACAATTTTCCTTTGGGTATTATGATAATTCTCACTCTTACACGCAAACAGTGGAAGTGCTCGCTCTCAACACGCCCGATACACACATGTCCGGCTATTCGGTGGAGTTCGCATAGAGATGGGAGCTTTCAACGTGAGAAATCGTCTTCGAGGAAGTCATGGATACCGGTGTGAAATTGGCAGTTGTGGTGAAAGTAATTGGCCGTACTAGATCAAGAGGTCAAGTTACACAGGTCCGAGTAAAATTTTTGGATGATAAGAATTGACTGATCACAAGGAATGTAAAAGGACCTGTCAGAGAGGGTGATGTCCTTAATTTGCTAGAATCTGAAAGGGAAGCAAGGAGATTGCGCTGATTATGTTTTTATATTATAACATTGGACTTAAAGTGAGACAGGAATAACTTATATTGTTATGTGTTTTGTTTCTGCATTATCTTGTAGTGTAGTGTTTGCTATTGTTTTCGATACAAAGGGATCAATGAGTGAGGCTATAAATGATCTGTGATATGTAATCCAGAATTTTACAATTAAAGTATGAAGCCTGTCATACTTGATGGGGAATCGGAACAGTAACTGTTTATTTTTGCATCTGGTATGAATTTCAAATTACTGTACTGAAGATTTTCTCTTAAAAAACAGTGAAAATTAGCAATCTAAATCATATACAAATAAAATTCAAATATGTATCCAACCTCACAGCATGAAATTATCTTTTCCATCGTGTCATATTATTCTACGTCTCATTATTTTAATGTACAGAGTGACCTCCAAGTCAATTTCTATGCAGCGAAGTTATTTTGCATCCATCCATAAGAAACAACTGATAAAACCGTGCATGGAGTTGGAAAACAACTTTTCATGGGAGGAGCTATGAGACAACATCTCAAATTTCATAATCGAGCTATCATCACCATTTCCATCAACATATTATTGTTTGGGGTGATTTTCATTGATGCTAGGGTGATTCTGAGAATCGCCGGGTGGCGGGGCGATTCTCAAAATTTCCCATTGCAGGCACATGGGCAATTCTGAGAATCGCCTCGCCACCGGCGAATTCTCAGAATTACCCATTGCAGGCACATGGGAAATTCTGAGAATCGGCCCACCACCCGGCGATTCTTAGATGCCCCACCAATTTTCCTCTGGGTATTATGATAATTCTCACTCTCACACACAAACAGTGAAAGTGCATGCGGGCGTGGGCACATGGGCGATTCTGAGAATCACCCTGCCACCCGGTGATTCTCAGAATTTCCCCACCAATTTTCCTCTGGGTGTTATGATAATTATCACTCTCACATGTAAATAGTGAAAGTGCTCACTCTCAACACGCCCGATACACACATCTCCAACTATTCGGTAGAGTTAGCACAGAGATCGGAGCTTTCAATGTGAGCAATCGTCTTCGAGGAAGTCATGGATATCGGTGTGAAATTGGCAGTTGTGGTAAAAGTAATTGGTCATACTGGATCAAGAGGTCAAGTTACATAGGTCTGAGTAAAATTTTTGGATGATCAGAATTGACTAATCATGAGGAATGTAAAAGGACCTGTCAGAGAGGGTGATGTCCTTACTTTGCTAGAATCTGAAAGGGAAGCAAGGAGATTGCACTGATTATATTGTTTATATTATAACACTGGACTTAAAGTGAGATAGGAATAACTTATATTGTTATGTGTTCTGTTTCTGCATTATCTTATAGTGTAGTGTTTGCTATTGTTTTCGATGCAAAGGGATCAATGAGTGAGGCTATAAATGATCTGTGATATGTAATCCAGAATTTTACAATTAAAGTATGAAGCCTATCATACTTGATGGGGAATCGGAACTGTAACTGTTTATTTTTGCATCTGGAATGAAATTCAAATTAATGTACTGAAGATTTTTTGTGAAAAAAACAGTGAAAATTAGAAATCCAAATCATATACAAATAAAATTCAAATATGTATCCAACCTCACAGCATGAATTATCTTTTCCATCATGTCATATTATTCTACGTCTCATTATTTTAATGTACAGAGTGACCTCCAAGTAAATTGCTATGCAGCGAAGTTATTTTGCATCCATCCATAAGAAACAACTGATAAAACCGTGCATGGAGTTGGAAAACAACTTTTCATGGGAGGAGCTACGAAACAACATCTCAAATTTCATAATCGAGTTATCATCACCATTTCCATCAACATATTATTGTTTGGGGAAATTTTCATTGATGTTGGGGCGATTCTGAGAATCGTCGGGTGGGGGGCGATTCTCATAATTGTCCCAGCATCAATGAAAATCGTGCCAAACAATAATATGTTGATGGAAACTCTCACACACAAACAATGTTGTGGTCAAAAAGTAGCAATCCAAATCATATACAAATAAAATTCAAATATGTATCCAACCTCACAGCATCACTTTATCTTTTCCATCATGTCATATTATTCTACGTCTTATTATTGTAATGTACAGAGTGACCTCCAAGTCAATTGCTATGCAGCGAAGTTATTTTGCATCAATCCATAAGAAACAACTAATAAAAGCGTGCATGGAGTTGGAAAACAACTTTTCATGGGAGGAGCTATCAGACAACATCTTAAATTTCATAATCGAGCTATCGTCACCATTTCCATCAACATATTATTGTTTGGGGCACCATGTGCCCACGTTTGTATGAAAACTATAAAATTGTTGTATTGTAAAAAATATCATATTGGAAAATCTATTAAACATGCATAAGTAGATTCAACAATGAAAGTTTTAATTAAAACAATAGGATATGCTATAACCTTACGTGAAAATTTCATGGGTATGCTATAACCAAAAGTTAGCTATCACAATAGGCATAATATAGCTAACACAACAAGATTTATCTTTTTCCCTTCATAACCCTCTTTGTTCCTTTGTCATCTCTTAATGTATCCAAATATGCCAAAAACAAGATTATCCATTATTTAATTTGAATATTTGAAAGAGATCAATTGAGAAATATGCTTTAGAGTCCTTTAATCTCTTTCATGTTAAACAAAAATAAAAATATCATACAATAGAAAAACATTATTGATATTCATGTTACATTTTTGGATTTAAAGACTTTGGGAGCATGTCTGATAAGGTTTGGAGCTTATAAAATTACTAGATGATATCAAGGGAAAAACAATTTCCACCATAGTGTAAGGTTTAGAAGTTGAAGCCAACATATTACATCAAAAAAATGGTAGTTGTTTCCACGAATGGTACTTCTTTTATGGTTGTTAATCAAACAAGATTTATCATTTTATTAAAAAAACTTGTGCCAAATTTAATAAGTGTTCATTGCATTTCTCATCAAGAAGACTTAGTAGCACTAAATGCTTTGAAAGGCATTAATCCTTAGTTATTGTTCATTACAAATTAGCAAGTAAGGTAGATTAGGGTTCAGTACTAAAATAAAATAAATAAACAACTTGTTGCACTACCAGAAATCATGGAGCTTTGACACTTTAATATCTTCAAATTCTTGGGCTTAGATGGTTATTTTGGGGAATTGTGGAAAAATTTGTAGCATGATGTAAATTTTTTGGAAACTGGAACAAATTAATAACTTGGAAATCAACGTTAAATTTTTTGCTAAATTATGTAACATTTAAACTAACAAAATGAATGTTCAAATCAATTTTTTTGAAATAGCATAAAATACAATTTTATACATTTAAGATTACACATTTAGGCCTTATTAATGCATCAATTTTTAAAACACAACCTCCAAACTTAGGATAGATTCTAGTTCATAATTACATTCCATTGGAGATGCATAAAAGGAAATAGCTATGCTTGTATTCTCAAACATATTATCATAATTTGTAATCTTATAGATGTGTTACATGTGTGTTATATATTGTGATTGTGAGTTATAATTGTGAGTTTCTATTTTACTATCTTTAGCTAATCAAGTCCACTTTCTTAGAGCATGAATAGGCCTAATGGTTAAGAGCATGTGTTTCCTCCTATGAGGTCACAGGTTCAAAAACTAGAAGGGGTTAGAGTAGTTATGCCTTCGTAGAAAATAATCAAATCGTTGCATAGAGGTGGGTCTCTTGTCCCACAAACAAGGGGGTTTCATGCACCAATTTGGTGTCTGGCTTGGCTATGACCTTAAAATTGGATAATAATAATAATAATGAGGATATAGATTGTTAGAAATTCATAATCTATAAGGGTGAAAGCATGGAGTTGAGTTACACGTTTTGGCAAGAGATGACACGTTTGGGTGGAAAAAATGATTGCTCAATTGAGCCCTTTTTAAGCGCTCGATCGAGCCATTTGAGCACTTAAACAATGTAACCCAATGTTATTTACGAGCTTGATTTAGCCATGTATTTGCAGTAGTCAAATGAAGGAGATTGGGTTTTAGATTTATTTTCTGGCTCGGGTAAGTTTTATTATATGGAATTGAATCTCAATAGGTCATTTATTAATTTATATGTCATTGTACTAATTTACTTCATTATTTCTTTTGTGCTTGATAATTAGGTACAACACTAACATGTTGCCTTCAAAAAGGAAAAAATTGCATTGCTATTGAAAACTATCCAATACAATGAAATTTTATTTAGCAAAAAATTAATGCTCTTCAATTTCTTCCAGATGCAATGAAAGAAATTGGGTTGAAGAAAGGGGACTTTAGTGAATCACTTGTGGCGAAAAAAGCAAAGGAACCCCCACCACCATTACACGGAATGATTGAAAATGCATACATTGGAAGATTCACAGACATCAAAGATCCATTAGAAGAGGAAAATGAGCAAAATGAAGCAGAAAATATTGTGAAAAAAGACAATGATGAAACTCCAGAGGATGAAGAGTTTGGATTACGTGACATTGTCGATTAAATTTAAGTTATGCTTGGAAATGAGACTCATTTTTGGAAACTATTAATTAGTTATACTTGTAATGTTTTGACTTTGACATTTTATGAGAAGAATAAGCACTCAATTAAGGTTGTTATGTGTTCAATATTTGTATTATGTGATTTTCGCATTCGTTTTATGTTAATCATTATTTTTTGAAAAAAACGGTGATTATTATTATTTTTTGACATGAAATTCATTATATTATTTAACCATTTTTAGTTAAAATTTTCTTATAAAAATTGTGATTTTGACATGTCATCTCTAGCAAGAAATTACAAAAAATTATCAAAACGTGTAGTTTTTTAGTTCTATTTATGTTAAAAATGGTTTTTTTGTCAATTGTTAAAAATTATTGTTTTTTAGAGACAATTATTTGATTTGGATTGAAATATTAATTAATGATGTATAAATATGTAGAATATCGAAAATTCAAAATATCGACCTTCTTCTTCAAATATGCAAAACAATAAAAACCTCACTACAAAAAAAAATTAATATAAAAACAAGAAAATACGAAGAAGAAGACCACTTCAAAAATTATTAAATTTAGAAAATAATTATTCGCATTTCATACATTAGAAAATTTAAAGTCAAAATATAGGTCTTTTAAAAAAATGGCCTGATGCAAAATTACCACTTTTTTAAATCAGCATGAAAATCACTACCATTCTAAAACGTAATGTACATAAAAGAAAATTAAAGTTCCAAAAACTATGTTCTAAGAAATATACGTGTAATCTGCATCACCCCTTTTCAAAATCAGGTCACTTTTTTGCTATCTCTACAAAACGGGTAACAATATCAGTTCCCATTTCAAAGTTTACATTGTTCATCCATCACATCATTTTTAAGAGAAAATTATAAGGTTCAAGCAGTGGACGATCACATCGAGTATCAACAACAAGTTATCCAACTCTTAATGAATAACCTCACGTTGGTGCAGAATCGAATGGAACAACAGGCGTATCAGCATCAGAGTGAAAAAACTTTTGATGTAGGTGACTGGGTATTTTTACAGCTACAACCATACAAATAAATGTCTCTCAAGAAAGAGAAGAAGGTGTTGATGCCTCGAAAGTCGTTGCAGCAACAATGGGGGATAACCACCCGGTCCGAACCTTAAAGCAGCTCATTTTCCGTTTGGTGTGGTGGCTCCGACTGGTTTAACTAGGTCCAGTTACCTTCTCCCTATAGCTATTGATTTATGATGTATCTTTCACTACCAATAGTTAGGGATATCAGATCACTTCGTCTTGCTGATCAGGCAAGAGAATGACCCTTAAGCTGATTTGGGTTCAGCCAAGCCACAACTAAAATTTTGCCTCTTTGAGGAGAGGACTTAAAAGAATGTAGAAATTACTCTAAATGCAAACTTATTCTATAATGCAAGTAAAAGAAACTAATCTAAATCCTATCTTAATTAGGCAGATATAGATCTAACCCAACTAAGAGCAAGATAATTAAAGTATTGGGATTTAAATATGTCTTGTTTATAATGAATATCTAGTGAATGAAGTAGTTCAATTAACTGATATTATGGATATCAAAACACATCCTATTGAGACCTTTTAACTAAAAATAATAAACCAACAACACTTAGGGAATAGTTCACATAAATGATATTGATTATCAAATCAGTAAATCCAATAATTAAACAATAATATGTGGAAATAGTTCACAACATATTACCATTCAATAAATCAGTTTTAATAAGACAGATTTCTGAGTAAATAGTTACTCAGAACTCAGGATTTATTCCATAAGAATAGAGATACATAATAACAACATTAAGACAAATTACCCGTATTGACAATAGTGCACAAACATGAATAAAATGACACATTCTTGTTACCATAAAAATAAAACTAATATTTGAAACAGTAGTATTAAAAATACCAATTTATTTCATCCATTTTTCTGATCTTGGTCTCCAACAGTCCTTTACATTGCTTGAACTTCTGCCTTCAAAACTAAAGCCACAATAGTGCAAACTTTGCCCCTCATACATAATTCAAGATACAAAGGAAAAATCCTCAATAATCCCCAGATCTGAGATTTTCTCTCTTCTCTCCTACAACTCTAAGTTCCTATTACAGTAGTGCTTTTAGAAGTCTAGAATTGCAGAGGAGAGCAGCCCCTCAATTACATTCTGCAATCAATTATTTATACTATTTGCAAAGGAATTTTGGAGAGGAGAGTTTGTTGAAGAGAAATCTGCTAAATACCCTTTTATTTGTTCAAAAGTCCAATTTTTAATTGTTGGAGCCTTCTCATTGACTGAAATCTTTTTCTCCATATCTCTTCTACTATTTTCCTGCAAGAAGAAATCAAAATAAATTAAAATGCAACAATAAAATTAAAATGGCATTGCTGGCATTTAAATCAAATCCAATCAAATTCTATTTAAATAAATAATTGAAAATAAAATATAAGCTCTCTATTGAGGCCTGGGATAGTTTGATTGGTCAAGGATATTATTAACCAATGGATTTGCAGTTAGAAGAGGCTTGGACAAATGAAAATAAAACTCAGAAAATTGATTTTGTTTTCAAAATTCGGAGCTTGATTTTCTGCCTGATTTTTGATCCAATAAATGACCAAATCTATTAGTGAAACCTCCTCAGAAATATTCTCCTTGATTTTATCTTTCCAATGAGCCGTCCTAGGCCTCATTTAGCCAAGTATAACTCAATTTATAAGCCTCCAAAGTTGATGGATCAAATCTGGCATGAATCTGAAAATTCTGTTGCTGGGCTAAAAATCAAAATTCTCATTAAAAATTAAATCCTAAATTAGAATTCTAATTAATTCTAAATTAATGGTTAATTATAAACTAAACTAATATTAATAACTTATTTATTAATCTAACTAACTGATATCTAATAACCATTTATAAATAAATTTAATCTAATTAAAAACTAATTAATATTAATCTAAATGATATTTAAATTTTAAATTAAATTAATTAAATATTACATATTATTAATTAATTTAATTAATATAATATATTACATATAAAATATTAACATATAAACTAATATTAAAAAATATATACTAACATACATTACCTTTTATTCACTCCACTCATACGTATGAGTGATTTGAAAACTCAAACGAATACAAAACTTAAGACATGCCTTTGTTTTAATGCCCCATGCCTTATTGAACCATCGCATGTCGACGATCAGGGAAGGAGGCTATCGGAGGTTTTCAAACTTTGTCATATGCAATAGCTCCGATCCAATCAGGGAACAAAAAATATTTTAATATTAAACCAATGAATTTGCCATGTGACATGCCTTTTCGCAATCGGCGTTGAGAGGGGTATCGGGGATTTAAGAGATGTGTTTATTAAAAAGTCCCGATGCGATCTTCCGATTGCGAATAATTTTTATATATATATATTTATATATTAAATTTTAATTTAATTTAATAAATTATATATTAATTTAATTTAATTAAAATAAGATTTAATATCAATTTTTATTTTGAAATTTAGTTAAATTGTGAAATTATCTAAACTACAGCCACTTGGAAAAATAAAAATAATAAAAATAAACTAGAGCCACTTGAATGTTTGGGTTTTTGAGATTAGGATTTGATCTGGAAATTGGAGTGAATTTCTTAAATCCCGATGCTTAATAATTTGGCTACATAACTAAAAATGGAAAAATGTTAGTAAAAAAACTCGCTATGGATTAATATTTAAAATGAATGCGTTATTGAACTAATTTATTTACAAAATGTAATATTGTACATTTTATGCATTTTTAACCGAGGCTAGATAAATGATGAGACTTCAAAGGAGTGTCATTTTCAAACCAGTTGACCAAATAAGGCGAAACAAGCGTCAATGGGAAGCTTATAAAAAATTGATTCTAACAAAGCAATCAAAACAAGAATCCAAAGAAAATGAAAAATTAACAAAAGCGTAGGGTAATCAACTAAATAAAATTCAAAAAGATGTTTAGCCAAAAATTTTATGGAAAGGGTCCCCATTATTTGAAGTAAACAAGTCAAAAATTGGGGGTTGTGTTTTTACCACAACAATGGCGACGCACGGGAGAAGAACCAGTTATCTCTGTTTGATATGAATGAGATTTTCCTAAAATTAAAGTAAAATAATTTAAAGAAGAGAGAATTATGCTTGAAATGCTTGACTAGGTTTATTAATCTGAATAAAACCCAGAATCATCTAACTGTAATTTTTTTTAAATTTCTCATAAATTAAAATATTTCGAAACTCTATATCAGTCCTTAATTAGTTGTAGAGATAAAGCAGGGGTCACTTTACAGCTTTAGCTTTTAAAATATACTCATTTGCCACAGGTAGAGCCACTACTGCCAGCAAACATCTATAGTCTCGACAGGGTTACCTTTTAATCATCAATGATTCAGAATCCTATCTTTTTTAAGAATTATTGATCTAGAGATAAATCCATCAATATATGTTTCTTTTTTGTTTTTATTTTTATTTTTTAAGTAAATATTTAAAATCCATTGTCTTGGTATGGTAGCCAGATAGTTGACAATGCCATTCACTCGTTAAAATTGGATTGAACAAGATGGCTCGTGATGAGACCCCTTGTCTTATAATTGTTTGCAATCATAAGCCATTACCCTGGTTTGTTTAGCAGTGTCTGTAATGTCAGCCTATTTTTCCCCTATGATCATGGTAAGCAGGCTCACGATGAGACCTCTTATCTTTTAAGTTTAAATATATTTCTGAATTATACTCTAGAAAAATAAGACTCTTTGGGACAGGGAGAATCATTGACTCCATAAGAGTTAAGAATGACAATTTCAGAGTTAAAGGTGCTTTGCTGTAAAGTGTCTTTACTTGGTTATAAATAAATTTTCTTGACTGATAATAAAACTTTGAAAGATCTTAATAACATTTTGAAATCTCAAAATGATTACAGTTTGATGAAAAAGAAATTTTCAGATTTTATGATACTTTGCCAACTTCTCTAAATTGGTAATTTCTTCCTTAAGTATGTCTACCTTTATAATAAGAAAATCAAACTTTACTAAGAGATTTAAGAAAAATCTAATAGGTGACTATTAACAATTTTTTTTCCACATATCCTGACCATTGTTAGGTAACAAATAGGCCTTCCATATAAATAATGGCAAAGTCACCAAAATCAGAACTGAAATCCAAAACAAAAGAATTCTTATGCTAAAATATGAAAAGAAATCAGCGAACAAAAATAAAAACAAAAAAATCTCTAAAAATGGAAAAGAAAATCCAAGTTTCGCAAGATAAACTCAAACAAGAATGTCTATACCAATGTATCCAACAATATGAAGAAAAAGAAAATAAGCATGTAATCATTCCTTCTTATGTTGAGATTTAGAAAAACATACCTTGCAGAGTTGTGAATGCTTTAGGCTTTTAGATAACAGTGATTGTAAAATTCAGCCACAATGAATACAATCTGTCTGATATGAATCTTCTTGTTTCCAAGCATCATCTTAATCATTTTCTAAAAATGAATGCTTAAAGAAACAAACTAAAGGTTCAGAAACTTCCTGGTGTGGTTGTTTCAATGAGGATTATCGTTGTTTCTTGAAATAAGGCCAGAAGAAGAGTATGGGACTTTGAAAATATGATCTGGCAGAGGATTGGAAGCTTCAAATGGAGAACTGCAAAACAAATTTAAATATCAGAAAAATAAAACTGAAACTAAAGTAACGAAATGGAAATTAATGAAAGTGGGAACATGAATCTTACCATTGGATAATTTCTTTTGATCTTACCTTAAATGTATCAGTTTCTCCAAACTATCTGACTTCTTATTTTAATTATCATTAAAACATGAAGAAGTCAAACTAACCAAAATCCTATAACCCAAAATCATTGTTTATTTTACTTACACTAGAGTAAGTAGTAAAATGTAAAAATGGAATGCTTAGTGCTCAGGGGAGCTGAAATTAAAACAAATACATCATAAATGAGAATAAAAATTTGCAGTATGAATGTTTCTCAAAATATTATAAGTTTCATATAAACTCCATGATTTTATAAATTGTCCAGAATCAAGACCAAATTCAAGATAATAAAATTTAAATATGAAGATAGAGAGGTCTTGAATTCATTTTTAAATATGGAATTATATATTTAAAACTGAAATATATGACAAATGAAAATGATTTTTAAAAATGCTGCAAATTTGTCATTAACTACTTTCTTATTATAGTGGTTACCCAAGCTTTCTTTTAAAATAACACATCGTCGTATCGGATGATTCACATAACATGTTTCTTCACCATGCTTCAAGTTTAATTTGCAAGACTTTATCTTTGTTGCTATGCCATATATCGATTAAATGTTAATGGCTCAAAGGCATGCATTGGAAGCTATTGCATCAGTGGTTGAAATATCAAATTGCAGATATGAGATCATGCGAAGAAAATATGTGAGATGAGATATAGTGATCATTATTGAGGAGCTGTTATATTGCGAATCAGGGACAGTCATGCTGCAATTCTTATATCGCACATCGCATCTTGCGATTTGTATTTTACACATTGCACATTGCTCATTGCAAATTTGGAATAGTGATATGGACATAAAAATGTGATGAAGTGATTGCAATATGGGCGATGTGGTGGATATCATAACTAATCGGCGATTGGCAAACTTAAGCCTCTGATGTAATACAATATATTTTTTGCGATGTCGATATGCGATGAAGAGCGGACCCGATAAGTTTTTATAATGGGATTTTAATAACATATCGGATCCGAGACATCGGCCCTTTTAAAGTTATGCTAGAATTATGTGGTCATCGCAATATCGGTAAAGTCGATTATCAGAGATCGGCGATTCACGATAATGGAAGTATACTTCAAATGCAAAGCTCCGATATGCGAAATGCGATATGGCATATGAGTAAGATAATACATCGGATGTCTTTTAAGAACAATTTGTTATCAAAAGAAACGATAAGAACTACTTCCGATGAAATCTTATGATGCGAATGGTCTTATAATATTCTTTGAAATTTCAATTGGGTTTTCTAATGAATGAAAGCAAAGCTACAAAAATACTTAAATTCTAATGAATCAAAGATGAAATTTCCCTGAACCTGTTGCAAATTTTGAAATGGGTTTACTGCTTACTTTATGTTTTGAAAAGAAATGAAAACCTGTAAATAAAACAGAACACGGATCAAAAATAAACTAAGGAAAAGAGAAACTAATAAGAGATGAGGACGAACTTGTAAATGGGTACCTAGAAGAAAATTGTCTGCAGATTTTACCTCATAAATCTTCAAATTCTTCCTTTGATTTATCAAAATTTTTCCTTCGTTTAAAATCATCTCATTATTTATGCTAAATCTAAGTATGCAATCAACCTAAATAAAATTTGTTTATTCATGTTCAGGAAATATAAAATTTACCATAAATAAATATAAAAATAGGCTCCCCTTTTGAATTGAAACAACAATTCATTATCTCTATTTATTTTGAATAACTTGAGGAGAATCCGTATTGTTATAGCAACTTCTCAATAATACCTTTAGTAAATGAATATAATGCGTTTTGTAGCATCAAATAATAAACTAAAGATCAGAATGGGATAAAGCCACTAATTGTGGAAAAATATCAAAACAGATTTGAAGGTGTGCACACAGCAGAATGGACATTCTTAACAAATTTCGAGGAATATGAATTTCATATGATTACCGCAAAAGATTAGACTGACTACTAATGATTGAGTCAGAATTAAGCTTATCATAGACAGTCATACATTTCATGGGATAATGAGATCATGAAGCTCTTATATCCTCACCCTTTATCATATAAATTCCAAAAGAAAATCTTAGAAGGAAATCTCAAAATGAAGAAAATGGCTTTGAGGCGATCGATGACAAGTGTAACCTCAATTGAATTTAATCAAGACATTATTCAAAATAAGCAGAGTAGAGGTATTGCTGCAAGAAATTTTAAAAGGAAAGCAAGAATTAAAACTTTCTAATAAAGAGAAAATGTTTCAGTGAAAATGCATGAGAAGGCTGATTCCTTTGTTTTATTTTTTTAATCTACAAAACTATTAAAAACAAATTAACTATACAAAACAAACTAACTAAATTAATTATACTCCTATTCTAACCATATACATGAAAATGACTAGTATAGTCATATTTCCAGTGTAGCCATTTTCTCATTTTAATTGCTGCATGTATGTACAGTTCAAATGTTAGTAATAAAAATACAAATCTAATTAAACTAAGAAAATTAAATATGAAATCAAAATGTACAGTTATTGTTAGCAAGTTGATTAAAATCTCCTTCTCTTGAAATTTCCTTTCCAATTGAATACCAATTGGATCATAGAAATCTGGATGGATTTCCATTAATGATTGGGAAACGTTCAAAAGAGGAGATGACAGGCCGAATTGTGGATAGCTTTTAAATTCAAAGGCTTGGAAAGAATTGTTAGTAATATGTACAAATGTTAAATCATTGACAATTTTCCTTGAAGGAAAAGTTTCCAAATATTTTTCAAATGAATTTATGAAAAATGAATGGAAATCTATTAAATACAATTGAAAATTATTAATTGAATTAGAATGCTGGCCAGTTTGTAAAAATATATCCTCTAGTTGAGATTGTCTTTGAGGAAATAGAAGCTTTTGATAAGAAATGAACATCAATTGATATTGACATGTTAACAAATTTTGATGTTCATGGTTATAGCATGAAATTTCAATTTCCCAATAAATCAATTCATCAATTGAGTGTTTGACAGTAAAGTACTCAATATGGCAGGATGAAGTGTTAAAATTCTGAAAAATAAAATCAAAAAATAAATCTAAATTTAAACAAAATAAGTGTGAAAGAAAAACTAAAATGAAATGACTATTTGTACAACTAATGTTACAGCACAATTGGGATTGTTTTGAAATGATTTCTTTTTCACAAGGATTGGCCAAAACTATGGAATTTGAGTAATTTCAAATTCCAACTTGTGAACTAGAAAACGAATTATGATTATGAGTAGGAATGAGAGCTTGATTATGATATGAATCATAAACTGGAATCTTTTCTCGAATAGTGAAATCATGAAGATAATTTGCTGCTCTAAAATGAGGATTGGTTGGGATAATTTCTAAATTGAAGCGTTCTCCATTCTCAGATGTTATCCAAAATTTATCATGAGGATTCTCTTGAAAAGAATAGAAATCAACATCCTCAATATCAGAGTAATTATCATAAATGACTTCACAATATTCTCTACAATTCCCTTCTATCTTATCCAATATATCCAAACAAGGTGGAACAAGAATTTCATGTTCATTGGTGGAAAAAGAATGATCAACAATTGTTTCTTTATCTTGATAAAAATTTATTGGTAATTCATTTAAATCATCCTCTTTAATTTCTGAAATCTCATTAATACCAAGAGGGGAAAAATTACCATCATTAAAAATATCGGGATAAAGGGAAAAATGTGAACCTGAAACAATGTATTTAAAATTGTTTCTGTTTGAGAACTCTTGTGCATTATGCTCATTGTAAATTTCAGATTCTAAATCATTCTTTTGCATGCTCATGCTTTCTTGAAGAAGGCTACTTTGCTGCTGTGATTTCGGGATTTGCTCATCATGGAGAAATTGAGAAATTTGTACAACAGTTTGCATTTTATTTACTTTGATTGCTGCTTGTACTTGCTGATTTGCGATCTAATTTTCTGAATTGACCGCATGGTAATTTTCAGATTCCAAGGCAGTTCTTTCTCCAAAATTGCTGATGTTGTCTTCTTGCATTTGAATAGAAATATTTTTCAAACTTTGTGAAACTACTTCATCACAATTTATTTGCACATCCATATTGGAATTGTCATTTATGTTAGAAGGGGATGAAACAAAACTTGAACTAATTTCATATGGATTGGGAATGGGAGGAAGAGAACAAATATATTCAAACCAATCTAGTGATTCTTCTTCCATAGGTTTATCTTCATCTTTAAATCTTAAACAATTCAAGTGAAATCAAATATTAAAATCATTAACAGACTCATTTTCAAACCTTCGTAGATATTCAATTTCATCACATAGTTGTTCATAATCGCAGCCGTCAAATTTACAAATGAAAATTGAAACAAATTGATCCCAGCTGTGGATTGAGGCAACTGGAAGAGTTTTATACCAGTTTCTGGCTTTTGTCGTAAATGTGAGAGTAAAGATTCTGCATAAGATGCCTTCATCAATTCCTTGAAAATTATAATTTGAAACGTTTTGAATAAATTGAAAGACATGATTAAAAGCAGAAGAATTTCCCTTACCATTAAATTTTACCTGAGACAAGAGTCTTACCACTTCGGGTGGAGTATTGGAGGATGCGCGTCCATGGATACAACTCCAAATTGGAAGTTTAAGAGGAGCCATCACAATAAATAAAATATTAAATTTGAAAACACTCCAATAGACAAAAAGTCTCAGGCCCTCCTTCTAGCGCCAAAAATGTTGATGCCTCGAAAATCGCTGCAGCAACAATGGGGGATAACCACCCGGTCCGGACCTTAAAGCAGCTCCTTTTCCGTTTGGTGTGGTGCCTCCGACTGGTTTAACTAGGTCCAGTTACCTTCTCCCTATAGCTATTGATTTATGATGTATCTTTCACTACCAATAGTTAGGGATATCAGATCACTTCGTCTTGCTGATCAGGCAAGAGAATGACCCTTAAGCTGATTTGGGTTCAGCCAAGCCACAACTAAAGTTTTGCCTCTTTGAGGAGAGGACTTAAAAGAATGTAGAAATTACTCTAAATGCAAACTTATTCTATAATGCAAGTAAAAGAAACTAATCTAAATCCTATCTTAATTAGGCAGATATAGATCTAACCCAACTAAGAGCAATATAATTAAAGTATTGGGATTTAAATATGTCTTGTTTATAATGAATATCCAGTTAATGAAGTAGTTCAATTAACTGATATTATGGATATCAAAACACATCCTATTGAGACCTTTTAACTGAAATAATAAACCAACAACACTTAGGGAATAGTTCACATAAATGATATTGATTATAAAATCAGTAAATCCAATAATTAAACAATAATATGTGGAAATAGTTCACAACATTTACCATTCAATAAATCGGTTTTAATAAGACGGATTTATGAGTAAATAATTACTCAGAACTCATGATTTATTCCATAAGAACAGAGATACATAATAACAACATTGAGACAAATTACCCGTATTGACAATAGTGTACAAACATGAATAAAATGACACATTCTTGTTACCATAAAAATAAAACTGATATTTGAAACAATAGTATTAAAAATACCAATTTATTGCATCCATTTCTCTGATCTTGGTCTCCAAAAGTCCTTTACATTGTTTGAACTTCTGTCTTCAAAACTAAGGCCACAATAGTGCAAACTTTGTCCCTCATACATAATTCAAGATACAAAGGAAAAATCCTCAATAATCCCCAGACCTGAGATTTTCTCTCCTCTCTCCTACAACTATAAGTTCCTATTACAGTAGTGCTTTTAGAAGTCTAGAATTGCAAAGTAGAGCAGCCCCTCAATTACATTCTGCAATCTATTATTTATACTGTTTGCAAAGGAATTTTGGAGAGGAGAGTTTGTTGAAGAGAAATCTGCTAAATACCCTTTTATTTGTTCAAAAGTCCAATTTTTAATTGTTGGAGCCTTCTCATTGATTGAAATCTTTTTCTCCATATCTCTTCTACTGTTTCCCTGTAGGAAGAAATCAAAATAAATTTATATGCAACAATAAAATCAAAATGGCATTGCTGGCATTTAAATCAAATCCAATCAAATTCTATTTAAATAAATAATTGAAAATAAAATATAAGCTCTCTGTTGAGGCCTGGGATAGTTTGATTGGTCAAGAATATTATTAACCAATGGATTTTCAGTTAGAAGAGGCTTGGACAAATGAAAATAAAACTCAGAAAATTGATTTTGTTTTCAAAATTCGGAGCTTGATTTTCTGCCTGATTTTTGATCCAATAAATGACCAAATCTATTAGTGAAACCTCCTCATAAATATTCTCCTTGATTTTATCTTTCCAAGGAGTCGTCCTGGGCCTCATTTGGCCAAGTATAACTCAAGTTATAAGCCTTTAAAGTTGATGGATCAAATCTGGCATGAATCTGGAAATTCTGTTGCTGGGCTAAAAATCAAAATTCTCATTAAAAATTAAAATCCTAAATTAGAATTCTAAATTAATGGTTAATTATAAACTAAACTAATTATTAATAACCTATTTATTAATCTAACTAACTGATATCGAATTAACCATTTATAAATAAATTTAATCTAATTAAAAACTAATTAATATTAATCTAAATGATATTTAAATTTTAATTAAATATTACATATTATTAATTAATTAATTAATATAATATATTACATATAAACTAATATTAAAAATATATACTAACCTACATTACCTTTTATTCACTCCACTCATACGTATGAGTGATTTGAAAACTCAAACGAATACAAAACTTAAGACATGCCTTTGTTTTAATCTATGTCACAGGGTTCGGCGAACTTAAACCTTCAGGTTCGAAATTCGGCGAACCTCAAAAAATTTTTGAAATTCGTTTAGGTTCGCCGAACCTGAAAGTCGAACCTGAAAGCCGAACCTGTTCGAACTCAAACACCATTCGAACTCAAACCTGAAAGCGAACCTTAAGCCAAATTTAATCGAATTTGATTTTTTTTGTTGAGGTTCGAATTAGGTTTGGCAGTTGGTTTTCGACAATCTTCCGACCAAAAAAATCCTTCGTAAACAACACTGCGTTAAGGATTTAGCATAGCTTGCAAATGTCGAGTGAGTTATGGCAGGAGAATATTTTGAAGGTTCCGTCTATTTTATGAAACAGAGAAGGGAAAATCATAGTCATAACCAAAAATATGATATACAGGTAGTTGTGATCATTGAATCCCAAGCCTGCATGTGATGGGGCCGTTATCTATTTATAGTTTTCATTGGTCAAGTATCTCAAATAATCCAGTTGTGGTAGCAAGTACAGCAGAAAATTATTTTAATAGTTGCATATATTTTGTGAAACCGCTGACTGAATATGGTAATTGTAACTAAGAATACAGTAGGCTAGTCTCAGGAGTGACCAAAAAATATCAAGCCTGGGTGTGACAGTTTTCCTAGATTCCAATATCACATGCTCTAAACTATTATGGTAGTTATTCAAGATTCCAAAAGGAAATTGAAGTGCTGGCATGACAGATGAGAATGGAATCAGGGTATCATAAGAAAAAATGGATTTATTGTGTTAGTAAATGAGCCATATGGACCTCAATGCAAAGTTATTGTTCCATTAAAAGATCTTTAAGGTGATCTTAGATGCGGTTAGGAGATTACAAAAACATTCTTTATTTGATTTTGGACACACTTAAATTTGAAATTGACCAAAAAAATGGTTACTCGGTCTATTATTCTAAAATAAAACACTAGGCATCATTTTACTAAATTTAAAAATAGACAGCTAATGAAATCTATGGCATATAAAAGTTAAATCACAACTCCATGTGCTAACATTTATATGGCACAAAATAATTTTAACAGTTGCAGAACAACATTAAGATTAAAGACAAACTGAAAAATTAACCTCAAATTTGGCAAAACTTGTTTCCAAGATTTATATTAGCAGCCTATTATTATTAAATTAAAAGCTAGACATGTTGTTTGAAGGTTATGAAACAAGATTAGTATGGTTAAACGTAGAGCCAGCTCAACAAATCTTATTACATAGGTACTGGCTACAGCTTTTAGAATCTCAATTTCATCATCAAACAACAAATTCATGTCCAAATTGTAATCATTGGGGATTCGCCTATTCACTTCCAAAACAATTATGATTGTCAAGGGGGGTTGGTGGGTTCAGTGGGCAACAGGATTCCAATCCCCTCAAAACATATTTGCTTAGAATTTGCCACTCAGGGGTTCCCTCACTTCCATTAAAATGATTTCTATGAAACAAAAACTGACAAAGTTCCATCAAAAGGCTTGGCATAACCCACCAATGACATCTAGAGATTTGCATACCCCACCAATGACATATAGGGCTTGGCTTGGGATGAAATATTTTCAGTTACATGTCCCCCTTGCATAGGATATTTAAATAATGACAACCTAATTAAGAGAAATGGCTCATAGTAAGTCTGCCTAATTACCTTGGCTAAAGACCAAATTAGAAATACATTGTTATAAGATATGAGTCTATATGCCATCTAAATAGCATGCAAACAAAAAGAACAGACATATATACAAAATAAATCACAGCTTGTGAAATTGCTGAACAATATATACAGCCGGTCAAAATGCTAAACATATTTACATGATGTAAAAAACATTTTAACAAGCAACTGAAAATTATGTCATTTCTTTTTGCAAACTACTATTGTGTATGTTTACATTTAACTAGATGTTAGAATGATTACATTATTCATGTATGTTTACTAATAAGAATTTGTATTCATGTGTTTATGGGTCGATTTTGAATTTTTTATTATTTTGTCATATATATATATATATATATATATATATATATATATATTGAAAAATATGTATAGTCGAACCTCATTCGAACCTGACGGAAAATTCAAATTTGAATCGAACTTAATCGTTGTCGAACTCAAATTCGAACTCGAACTGTGTGACATAGGTTTTAATGCCCCATGCCTTATTGAACCATCGCATGTCGGCGATCGGGGAAGGAGGCTATCGGAGGTTTTCAAACTTTGTCATATGCAATAGCTCTGATCCGATCGGGGAATAAAAAAATATTTTAATATTAAACCAATGAATTTGCCATGTGACATGCCTTTTCGCAATCGACGTTGAGAGGGGTATTGGGGATTTAAGAGATGTGTTTATTAAAAAGTCCCGATGCGATCCTCTGATTGCGAAAATATATATATATATATATATAATATATATATATATATATATATATATTAAATTTTAATTTAATTAAATTAAATTAAGATTTAATATCAATTTTTATTTTGAAATTTAGTTAATTTGTGAAATTATCTAAACTACAATTACTTGGAAAAATAAAAATAATAAAAATAAACTACAGCCACTTGAATGTTTGGGTTTTTAAGATTAGGATTTGATTTGGAAATTGGAGTGAATTTCTTAAATCCTGATGCTTAATAATTTGGCTGCATAACTAAAAATGGAAAAATGTTAGTAAAAAACTCACTATGGATTAATATTTAAAATGAATGCGTTATTGAACTAATTATTTACAAAATGTAATATTGTACATTTTATGCATTTTTAACCGAGACTAGATAAATGATGAGACTTCAAAGGAGTGTCATTTTCAAACCAGCTGACCAAATAAGGCGAAACAAGTGTCAATGGAAAGCTTATAAAAAATTGATTCTAACAAAGCAATCAAAACAAGAATCCAAAGAAAATGAAAAATTAACAAAAGTGTAGGGTAATCAACTAAATAAAATTCAAAAAGATGTTTAGCCAAAAATTTTATAGAAAGGGTCCCCATTATTTGAAGTAAACAAGTCGAAAATGGGGGGGTTGTGTTTTTACCACAACAGAAGGATAATAAATTATCACACAAGTATTATGGTCCTTACAAGTTGTTGCAAAATATTGGTACTATGGCATACAAATTGAAGTTGCCTACATCTTCCCAAGTACACCCAATTTTCCATGTTTCATGCTTAAATAAGGTTATAGGTGATAAGCTTCCAGTTCAAACAATGTTGCCAAAACTTGACAAAGAAAGAGAAATCATGTTTGAGCCTTAAGCAGTCATGGAAACAAGAACTTGATAGCTACGAAATCGATAAATTTCAGAGTATCTCATTAAGTGGAAGAACTTACCCACTGAAGATTCCACATGTGAGGATGAGAATTTTATACAGAAGCATCCAGATCTACTCAAGCGTTGAGGAAAACACATTTTTGAAGGAGAGGGACATGTTAGGTCCCTATAATACTAGTGTATCCCCCTTATTGTTATTGTTATGCCCATGTATTCCCCATATTGTTATTGTTGTACCCCATAGAAGCCTACTATTGTTATTATTGTGCCCTTACATTATTATTGCTATGTAGACTCTAATTATATTGTGACCCCTTAGACCCCTATATATACAAAAGAAATCTTGTCATTTGTATCATCCAATAATTGTTCATTTATTTAGTGTAAAAGAAGTTTCCCACTCAAAGAGAATAATTTATAAGTCGTTGATCTATCTATTTGTGAATTATACACAAAACAATCATATGTTAAACAGTATTGACATCTTTGGTAAAAAACATTGGTGTGACATTATATTAACATATGTAAAGTAATATTTGTCATAGTAGATATGATAGACATATCATGCATGGTCCTAGCGGATTTGACATAGAAAATCTTATATTTGACATGGTAGACATTTCATGTATGGTCATGGTATATCACATATATTTGACATAGCAGGCCTTATATTTGACATGGCAGACACATCATTTATGGTTGTGGGGACATTGCAGAGTCTCAGAAGAAATAAACTCGCAATTGCTCAAGGTAAGCTCCTCTGCCAGTTTTCCCATTTTCCTGTATTTTCCTTCTACTATATTTCTTTTGGCTCTGCTATGTGTATAATTTTGTTATTGTTTTCATCTCTATGGTTTGCATTTTTTTGGTCAGTTTTGGTCAAATCAAAGCCAATTGTAGAGGAAGTCTATGATATCGCAGAGCCTCGAAAGAGAAAAACTTGTAAGTGGTCAAGGTAAACTCTTTTACAATTTTCCCTGTATCAATCGCATAGATTCATGCTCATTCTAACCTAAATGAATGTGGTGTTTATATTTTCTAATGAGTAACCATATTTTTAAATATCGCATAGATTCATGCTCATTCTAACCTAAATGAATGTGGTGTTTATATTTTCTAATGAGTAACCATATTTTTAAATAGTTGTATGATGTTGTTAGTTTTATAACGCTATCTTTAACTTGGTGGACGCTCCTTCATGTAACGTTGTCTTACCAAAAGGTGGTAGAATAAAATTTCTATTTTGTGGGTTACAGTGCGTTTTATTAAAAAATAATAAGTGGCATGAATGATAAATGTATGGGAAGTTCGATTCAGTTCGGGTGATTGTGATTAATTTCATATTAAAATACGCATGTCTTAAATGTATGGGTGATATAATTGAAGTAATTGTGGATGTTCTCTCTAATTTGCTGTCAACTTTCAACAACCACTTAATTTATATCTTTGCTAATTAATATAAAAAAACGAGGAATCAGGCCGGAGTGATTAGATAAAAAGAAAGTTGAAAAATGCAAATATTCTGAACATGTATAACAACGATGGGGAATATTTTTGTATGTCGGTGTTCCACTTTTCTGTATATATTTCTTGCATTTGCAATATGTAATCTTGCTTTTAAGAACTGGGAAAGATGAAAAACCAACGCATATTCCAGCGGAAGGGAGGTCTGCTTTTAAGAACGGGCGAAGATGAAGAACCAACGCATATTCCAGCGGAAGGGAGGTCTTACCGGACAAGAAAAACAGCTAGTGTTACCGGACAAGAAAAACACACTGTTTTTCTTGTCCGGTAAGACCTCCCTTCCGCTGGAATATGCGTTGGTTCTTCATCTTCGCCCGTTCTTAAAAGCATGACCTCCCTTCCGCTGGAATATGCGTTGGTTTTTCATCTTCGCCCGTTCTTAAAAGCATGACCTCCCTTCCGCTGGAATATGCGTTGGTTTTTCATCTTCGCCCGTTCTTTTTAAATAGTTGTATGATGTTGTTAGTTTTATAACGCTAGCTGTTTTTCTTGTCCGGTAAGACCTCCCTTACGCTGGAATATACGTTGGTTCTTCATCTTCGCCCTTTCTTAAAAGCATGACCTCCCTTCCGCTGGAATATGCGTTGGTTTTTCATCTTTCCCGTTCTTAAAAGCAAGATTACATATTGCAAATGCAAGGACGTGGACCACCGACATACAAAAATATTCCCCATCGTTGTTATACATGTTCCACTTTGCCTATATAAATTCCAGTACGCCACAGAACCCACATAATATTTTCATTTCGAGTCATTGGGTATTGCTCTCCGCATTATATTCATATGCAGCGTGTAATGTACATGTAAATCTCTGGTATCATATAAATCTTACTCCCGTACTCGCTCCCAATTTTTCATAGTCGATAATGGAGAAATTCTGTGAAAGGCGCATGGAAGGAAGCTTCAGGCTCTGCCTCTCTGTTCTATGCGTTCTTCTTCTACTCATAACTACAGTAAGGGCCATGCGCCCTCTGAAAACAGGTCCGGTTTTCTCTAACAGTTGTTTTTCATTTTGGGTGTCTATGCCTGGTGTATATCCTGCTATGGTTTGAGGGGTATTGGATTTTCAATATCTAATATTTTTTGGTTTTGTTGGTTTTATCCGTATATTTCATTGAGATGGAATTTCATTAATGTTGACAATATTGGGTTTATTGATGGCAGCTGATTCTCCTGGAACTGAACACAATCGACATATGCCCCTGCCTCCACCGCCACATATTCATTCTTCAGGTGAAGACTATCCCCCGGAACCTCAATGTCCAACTCCACATAAGACTAATTCTACCATTAGAGGAATAAATAAACCTTCTGGAAACTGAATTGCACAGTTTGTTACAACGTCAATGAGTATCCTCGTTATGTAATCGTCTTCTTATTGGTGTAGCACATGTTTTATAACAATCTCTTTCCATTATAGATACACTATGCATTCTTCCCATTTCTATGGATAAATCTAAGGGCCATGCACTCTCTGAAAACAGGTCCGGTTTTCTCTAACAGTTGTTTTCCATTTTGGGTGTATATGCCTGGTGTATATCCTGCTATGATTTGAGGGGTATTGGGTTTTCAATATCTAATATTTTTTTTGTTTGGTTGGTTTTATCCGTATATTTCATTGAGATGCAATTTCATTAATGTTGACAATATTGGGTTTATTGATGGCAGCTGATTCTCCCGGAACTGAACGCAATGAACATATCCCCTTGCCTCCACCGCCAAATATTCATTCTTCCAGTGAAGACTATCCCCCCGAACCTCAATGTCCAACTCCACAGAAGACTAATTCTTCCATTAGAGGAATAAATAAACCTTCTGGAAACTGAATTGCACAGTTTGCTACAACGTCAATGAGTATCCTCGTTATGTAATCGTCTTCTTATTGGTGTAGCAAATGTTTTATTATAGATACACTATGCATTCTTCCCATTTCTATGGGATAAATCTAAGTTTAATTTGTAATATCTATCAATGTTTTGTATATTTGTTATACAATATACAAAACCCAAATTGCAGACGAGTCGGCATGATTTTTTCAGCTCTAGGCCGTACATATATATGATAATGTTAGATTTTCTTTGCAAAGGTCGGCATTCATGATTTTTTGGGTCTGGGCTGTAAATATATCATTATTTTTTAGATTTTAAACTTTTTGCGGAGGAACTCCGGAGTCGTTATTCGTGCTTTTCTGGATCCGGGCCGTCATTATATTATTGCTTTTACATTTTAGAAAGAAAAAAAAATGAAGTTAGTGGATAATCTGTTTTTTTGCATAGTTGTATTGGGATTATATCTCACCTCAACTACACTAACCTTTATTATGGTCGGATAAATTTACCTATTTTTAGTGTGGATGAATTTCTGCCCATTAATGTTTTGAACAGGAACAAGTTTTTTTAGGTTTGATCCCTAGAAATTTAAACATTAAATCTCATGGTTGTGGTATTTCATAAACAAGGCTACCTCAGCCACATCAACACTTAACGCGGATCTCATGGTTGTGGTATTTCATAAACAAGGCTACCTCAGCCACATCAACACTTAACGCGGATGAATTTACCAACCTTTAGGGTGGATGAATTTCCGCCCACATGAGATTTTGAATAGGAACTGGTTTTTTTTGTAGGTTTGATCACTAGAAATTTGAACATTCAATTTCATGGTTGTGGTATTTTATAAACAAAGCTCTTGCCTATCCCACACCTCTTTTTATTTAATATTTTTAGTTATGCAAACATGTAATTAATAATGATTTGAATACATCTTTAATAACATAATTTTATATTAATTTGGTACATACAAAAATAAATAGATGACATTAAAAAATTGGGGAGATTTGCAATTCATTCCATTTAGATTATAAAAAAATATTTCAATGTCATTGACTATCAAAATATTTCAATATCAACTTTATTTTCATAATTTTTTTATTTATAAGGTAAAATAAATTATGGCTATTACTAATACAACTTTAGTGGGCCTAATGGTTAAGAGCATGTGTTTGCTATTAAGAGGCCACAAGTTCAAAACTTATTTTTAACTTTTTTTAATATGAATATTTCCACGATATAAATTGATATAGATGTAAACTTCTAGTAAATTGTGTATTATGTTTATTGATGTGTTTGACATTAAGCCATTTTTAGAAACCCACTAATGTCATTCTTGAAAACCCATTATCCATTTCTTCCCCTATGAATATTTCCATGATATAAATTGATATAGATGTAAACTTCTAGTAAATTGTCTATTATGTTTATTGATGTGTCTGACATTAAGCCATTCTTAGAAACCCATTATCCATTTCTTCCCCTATTTCCACTATATAAATTGATATCGATGTAAACTTCTAGTAAATTGTGTATTATGTTTATTGGTGTGTTTGACATTAAGCCATTCTTAGAAACCCACTAATGTCATTCTTGAAAACCCATTATCCATTTCTTCCTCTATGAATATTTCCATGATATAAATTGATATAGATGTAAACTTCTAGTAAATTATCTATTATATTTATTGATGTGTCTCACATTAAGCCATTCTTAAAAACCCATTATCCATTTCTTCCCCTCTATTTTCTTTAGCTTTTCTTCATTCTTCTCAACCCTCTATACATTTAATTTCATAATTTTTTTTTATTTCTATATTTTATTAAAAAAGATAAGTACTTAATTTTAGAAATCAATTCTCGTGAATCTAAATTCTTAATCTATTTAATTATTTAATTCATTAAAAACTTTAATCTTAATTTAATTAATTAAATATTAAACTGATTTATTAATAGTTATCAAATTTTATCTTAATTATTCAACCGCATTAATTCTGGTTTGACCAATTCTAAAATAGCTATTTTTACTCATCTTAGTATCCAATCTCATGTACTCTAAGTTAATTTATAAATTTATTATGTTTACCAGTTTCAAACTAAATTAATTTATTCACTTACTAACCATTTAAAAAAAATTTAACTATAATTTATTTTATTTTGGGTTTATTTAATAAAAATTTATGAATATTATCAATTTGAATTTTGATTCATTAATAATAATTTAACTAATTACCTTTTTTTAAATTGACTTATTTATTTAGAATTCAATTTACATTTCTAATATTTATTATTTTTCATTTATTTTGATCTTATATTTCTTACATCTTTACCCTAACAACTTAATGTCTTTAAATATGAGTCAAGCATTATTAGATTGTAGAATCCTTGTAGGTACAACTTTATATATACACACAAAGGAAAATGTAATTGGATGTAAAAATATAATTATTTATACTTAGTGCTATATATCTAATTCATTGAATTCTCAATATACACTTCATATATGACATTTACAAAAATTAATAATAAAAAAGATCATAAATAAAATATTTCAATGTCAATTAAGTAAAATGTTTCAATATCATCTTTCTATATGGTAATTGAAAGTAAACGATATATTATGGTTAAAACATTTTAATGATGAACTTTAGACATGGAGTTGTATGTAGATAAATCTATATTAATATTTTTACTTGTAGATATTTGATTTCTCTTGGCATGTGGTGGTTTCAGTGGTGTATTTCTTAGTATGGGAGAGATGTGTTATTCTTTCCATCCTCAATATGGAATCAATAAGAGGCATATTGAGAACAAAAAATGATCCATATTAACTCTACATCTATTATGTAGGTTGATAGATAAAATTTGAGGAAAGTTTTGCACATATAATGAGTTGATCGCTTAGAGGTGTATTTCTTAGTATGAGGGAGATGTGTTATTCTTTCCATCCTCAATATGGAGTCAATAAGGCGCATATTGAGAACAAAAAATTATCCATATTAACTCTACATCTATTATGTAGGTTGATGGATAAAATTTGAGGAAAGCTTTGCAGATATAATGATTTGATCACTTTCAATATATTAAGAAGGTGTGTAATTCCTTTGATGCTCAAGATAGAGTTCACATGTGCCATATTGTAACATTTTCACATAACTATATACAAAAAAAATAAATACAAATAACAACAGTAAAAAAAAATTCTTCCTTTGAGTTCATATTGATGCTTATACATTGCATGATTTGGATGTCTATGCAAGGTCTTTAACCCTACGATGGTATATATTACATAGGTTCACTAGATATCACATTTGATACATATTTAACGAACTCATGTTGATATGGAATGATACTAAACATTACACTTAATGCATTTTAATTAACTTATGTCGATACATATATATTTATGATTTCAATTATTGTGAACCCTTTTCTGCACTAATGTTACGCTGAATTTTATTTAAGAGAACATTAACCATGCTTATGATATGCGTTCATAAACTTGCGTTTACATCATCGAAATTGTGCGAAGTGTGACCCCCAACTGTCCTTAAGACAGGTTTGTAACCCAAACATCCAATCTGACACATGGTGACCTTCCTATTGTGTATCTCTTATCTTCTTACCTAACGACTCTCCTTCCCCATATGGGATTTAGGGCAACGATACCCCTCTTGACCCATCGTTTTGTTTTTCATTCAGTGCTTTCATCTCTCCATGCGAGCTCTGCAACACTTCAGGAGTTTTGGGGTTTTTGTGTAGAATGGTCAAGGATAACCTCACGTCGGTGCCGAGGTACCCTTTTCTTTACTACAATGTTGAACCCCAAAGAATTCTAGTGTTAGATATTCATTGCAGGCTTGAGTCTCTGAGTTTTTCTATGCTTGCAGGGTTACTAACCCAACAACATGGATTTTCTCCAGTCCCAGTGGCTGCCAATGAGAAACAAAGTCCCTCAAGGTATCCCCTTTCTTTGCATCCATGGTAGACAATTTTTCCTTTTCCTCTATGGCTATTATTTCTTTTAGATAATAGTGTTGGTTTTTCTTGAATGCAGGTTACAACTTCTCTTCTAGGTTGAACCTCTAGTTCGAGCATCCAACTCAATCACCATTCTAGATTCATTTTGAAAAACCTAATGTTTCTCAGGTCTTAGTTGTTGAGGGTTTGATTGATTCCATTGAATATTAGAGGAACTGTTGTTCCTGAAGTTCTTAATTAAGTTTCTTCAACAAGAATGTATTAAATTTTTTCTCGGATGGGGTTTACATTTTATAACTCAGATATTGTTACTGTTGTGGTCCTGATGATGAATAGTTGTGTTATTTTCTTGTTTTTATAGTGGCTCGACCACCTCTGAACATCAATAGGCTGAATACTTGTTCTTTTATTATTCAGAACTTAATGATATAATTTTGTGTTAAAAATGGGGTTTCAGTTAGTAGTTTTGATTACAACTTATTGGTTTTTCTTTTACCATTTTCTTCCATATAGGATTAGTACTATTCATTAATGTATGGCCTTACACACCCGACAAAGAGACCCTTGCATCCAATAGGGTTGCTTCTCTGCGCATGATGTGTTTAATATCACTAATAGAAAATGGTGAAATTAGTGACTCATTGTTAGTCACCACAATTTTTCCAAGTGAAATACTACAAAAAATTAGCAATATTAAGAGACCCAACTAAAAATGACTAACATAAATGACTAATTTAGTCCCGAGTTAAAATATACGAGTAGCTAATAAGTAATACTACTAAAAATGACTAACGTGAATGACTAATTTAGTTTGGGAACAAAAATATGACTACCTAACAGGAACTACATTAATATGAATTAGTCATTTATGTTAGTCATTTTAATTGTGTCACTTCAATAGTCTAAACTTACGAGTCATAGGGGATTCAATGGTTGTTATAGTTTGGATGAAAGGTTATACTTCCTTATACACTTCTTTATTGTATCATAGGATGATAAAATTGTGGATCTTATTGGAATGTTTAGGGTCATATCATTTGATCACATTCACAGGGAATTAAATTCGAAGGCTGACAAATTATCGAAAATGGGAGTGGGCCAACACCTCCATTTGCAACACGACATGACCACCTATATATGTTTCAACAACCTTGCCAACTTATTTAGTGGGTTGCACATATATTTCACATTTCTTCTTCGTCTTGCAAAGCGGTAGTGATAAGGAGAAGGCATACACTTTGATCAAGGAATGGTCACTTAGTACCATTACCAAGTTTCGTTCGTGTATCTTGTCAAATGTCTTGAGTTTTCTTTACAACTTCTTATGGTGCTTAAATTACCTGTCTAAACCTCTAATTGAGACTACAACCTTCCAACATATCTAACTATTCAAACTCTTCAACCTTTGTTAGAGTCTTCTTAAACGTGCACTCATACCTAAAGCAGAACCTAAGACTAGCATCCTGAATGTGCATAATCATTCCCTATTTTATTGCATAATTGAAACCACATTCTCACACTATTTAAAATGAAATGTTCACGTCTTAAGGAAAAATACCTACTTTGCTTATAACAACCTAAACTATGCAAATGATTAGGAGAGAACTCCATTTTCTCAAGATGAAAACATAGGGTCTTACAACCCCATTCACGCAACAATTTGAATATATTTAACCTAAAGAAAGATGTGTATTTTACTCCTTCCCAATTTTACATACAAATTTAATAAACTAACACTTGTTTTTAACTATTAAATCCATTTACTATATACTCTATTTTATTTTTACCTATCTAATATGCAAGAACACCTAAATGTTTTCAATACAACCAAGTTAAAAGAACTTGTTTCCTTCCAACATCTCACATTTTTCCTCCATAAACTTTAATAAGAAAATCACTGCGTAGAAACATAACCTTAAAATTAAATTATTTTTATTTTTATTATTATAATAAATACCACCTAATATCACAACCAAGAACATGTAAAAGCTATTAGTTTCTCATATACAACTGAAATATGTAAATGCAAATCAAATATTGTATCTATCTTTTAAGCATTGGAAAATTTTAACTTTAATTTTTCTTTATAACACCCCTCCCAACCACAAACTTTTCATAGTGTGGGAAAATGACATCCCAACAACAAAATTTTCATAACGCAGGAAAATAACATTTGAATATCGAATGCCACCATCGAATATTCAGTACATTGATCACCGCAAACCCAATATGGAATGCTACCATTAAATATTCAGTGGATAGATCACGACAGATCCAATACGGAATCAAATGCCACCATCGAATCTTAATGGACAGGAAGTGATTCTAGTTGAGGATCCTCAGGACCGTATTTGTTCATATTGTACTTTAGTATCTAGACCTAGCTAGCGAGATATCTCTATCTGTTAGCCTTAGGTATCTCTCTTCTCTGCGTCACAACTACAAGTAAACATTGGTCACCTTTTTTCTAAACTACCATTGGAATAGACAATTACAACAAACCCTGTGCAAATGAGCGCGGTTTTTGGCCTCAGAAATTGGCGACGGAGTTCATTCCAAGGACAATATGGGCATGTTTATTGTATCCAGTTTGATCCAAAGTTTAGGTCATGTGATTGACTCCGAGAGTGTCTCGATTCTATTGGCCAGCTTACAGAGCCTGTGTTTAGTGCCAAATAACTAAACTCCGAGAGCTATGTAGGGAAATAAGGCAACTCTATAGGGTTTTCGAGAGCTCAAAACCGTTATCATTCAAAAACTGAGAGGCATCTATTCTCGTTGTCATTGGCAATATCTATCTTCCTCAAGTAGTTATCCTTTTCTCGATATATTCAAAACTCAGCGAGTCATTCCCAGCTTTTAGTACATCTTTAAAAGCATGGACTACCATTCTGGTATAGATTAGAGTTTGATTTATACTGTAAAAACTATCCCATTCTCGCTTCCAAACATGAAGCCGCATATAAATATCAAATATCACTTTTGTACATTCCATTTGGAGCTCAATATGACACTCCAAACTATTTTTCTATGCAAACCAAATCCAAAAAATTGAAATTTTGCATCACATTGTGATCCCATATGGGTTGAGGTCTCCTCTCTTCGATAAAATCCTTAATCTTGTTGAATCCATTGCCAGCCTCTTCCTAGAAGAGTGAAAGTACATGGCCCCTGCTTGCAGAATAAGTTGAGGGTGACTTGCATTGAGATGTTGACCATGGAGGTTTCCGCAATGATACCTCAGGCGATTCCAGCCTTTGGTGTAGCGAAAGCTGAGGAAAAACATGTGAGGATTACCTTTTTAGTTGTGATACATTCCTCTTCATTTGGAAGGGCCTTCATGCCATTCCCAGCCTTTCAAAAGATGACATGGAAGATTTTCTATTGATGATAAGTTCATGACGATTAGATTTAAACAATCTTATTCAACATTTACAATTTCATGATGCTCATCTTTGGTTACTTGAATATAACTCCCTTCTTGATTTCAAGTCTAAGAGGTATCTAGTAATGGCTATGCTTCCAGAATCATAAGAAGATCATGATGAACAACATGAAATTGTAGTTTATAAATCTCAACTTCTTGAGGATTCATTTGAGCCAATTTCTTATTTAGAAGTTGATGTTTTATAGGGAGGAATTCCTGTAGAGTTTTCAACTATTCTAGGAGTTTGGCAGGAGAGATTTTCATTAATATGCAGAGAAGTTTTTGATCCTACAAATTGTCTCTTTTTATGTTGCCCCAAATGATTGTTGAATATTTTTCCCTAACCCTGGTGAGTGGGAATTTTTTTTTTTTGCTTTTATTTAACCCACTAAATTTTGCTATGTATTGTTATATAAGATGTTTGAAGTATGATGTAAAAATTCCCTTTCAATTTTGTGGACTCTATAAAAGCATTAGGTAGATATTGAGCTTAGTGAATTTTAGTGCAATATGTAGCCATGAAGGCATTCACATCCAAGATGTGATTTTGAAAGCATCATTGTCCTTCAACAAGTTTTCCTCAATTGTTAGGTAAATATTGACCTTGGCAAATTTTATTCCAAGGAATAGTTTTGAAAGAATTCATGTGCTTTAACAAGCTATACTCTATTATCATTTAATGTTTCTTTTTCTACTTGTGTTTGATAAAATTGTTGGATAAATATGTTCCACTCTCTGATATTTCCTTATTAATGAAGAAGTTTGCACATTGTTAGTTCATTTAACAAAGTATTCGTTGTGATCCAAAATTAGTGTTCCAAGATGCATGTCAAATACAAATAAAATCTTCACAAGTGTGCTCTTCGCTCGAGATTGACCTCTATTCTCAACACATCCTAGATTTGAAACTAATATCTAGTACGCTTGATTACATTAGAAAATTGGAAATAATATATGATTACAATATTGCATTGCAATAGTCATTCCCATGAACTTCAAACACAAGTACCATCAATTGTTATAACAAAAAAACAAAGGGATTAATGGATAAAACCTTGTCCTTCTCTTCACAGTGGTTCAAGAGGACACACCTAATCTTTTCTAGGACATTTGTGCGATTCTTTACATTTTTTTTGAATTATGGCATTATTGCCACCAATCTTATTTCATTTCAGATTGAAGCAGCATGACAAGGAAATCATCACTTTGGATGCTAATTTTGGTTGATTTGTACCCAATTAGGCTCCTCTCTAAATTTGATTTGCAATTTACGGATCTTGTATTTGTGTCACAAACTCTGATCTCGTATTTGCGAAATTGAGCCTGTTTCTGAAGTGTGTTTGTAAGGTAGAGGATTCCTGAAAATGGGGTGTTGGGGATGCTGAGCATTCATGGTGTTTTTGCTGAAGTTTTTAAATTTCATTAAATCTTTCATTGGAGAATTGATGATTTTGTAAGAAATATGAATTCTAACCACTGGAATTCTCATGTTCATCGTCCTTCGATTACACTTACACCCAACATTGTTGGTGGGTATAATTTACCAGTAGAATTAATGTCCTTTCATTCCTCTGTGGGGAAATAACTTGATGTTCAATTTTCAAATCGTCAAATGATTTCGAGGGAAGATCAACTTGTGTTTCAGAAATTTGGATAACACTTTTGATATAGTGGCTAGAGTGGATCTGGATGCTTTAAGTCTTCTGGATCATTGGTAAGTCGTTTGTTAGTTCAATTGTTGTTTCATTTTAAAATTTTGTTTCAAAAATAACTTTATAAGATAGGTTTCCATGTTTCTGAAAAAATATTAACTGAAGGTTTCAAATTAGTGGTATTATTATGTGTTCATTCCTGCATGTTTCGTTTTCCCATACCTTGAAAGCAAGCCGTTAAGAGTGGTACTCATTAGGTTTGGAGACCTCAGTTCAATATTGCTACAATTTTCTAGTGTCTGAGGTGTCATATATTTGTTTTTTTTTTCACTTTTCCCTCACAAAGGTCATGACTTAAGCATAACTTCATCCCTTCTTAGGCACCCATCTTCCAATTGTTGCTTGGAAGGTCCTCACTAGTGCCTTAAAATTTTATAAAAATCACATTATATCTCTTTATTATGTCATTGATAGCAGTCCTAGTGAATTGGGACACTCTTGAAATTTCTTTTCTTAGAAGGATCTAACTGTGCCACTTGAAAGAGGGGGAGGGGATTGTTTGGACTATTAAAAATGATATCAATGCTCGGGAACTAGGGCAGTCTCCAAGTCACTTTCTTAGAAGGATCCAATTTTAATTCTTGAAAGAGGGAGAGGGGGGCTGTTTGAATTCACAAAAAGCAATAGTAGTCCCAGTGAACTGGGTTTCACCTTAAACATGCCATAAAAAAGGTATGTCCTATGTTGTACCATATAAAGTGGTATGTGAAATATTGGATTATCATAATCCTACTCTTTGCTTACTGAAGAGCTAACTGAAATGGCTTCATAGAAGATAAGCTTACTACTTTGAGCATTCGGTATAAACAAGCTTCCATACTTTAGTTTAAGATGAATTATAGCATCTTACCTTTCATCATATTGTGCTTCAATAATTTAGATAGTGTACCTTAGAGCACCTGCAAATAGTTTGCATCAACATCATCTCCTTAAATCTAAGTAAGACATCAACTCCCTCTGAATCATAGCCCCACCTGAATATTAGGAAATAAACCTTTCCCACTGAGTCATTTGCAATCGACTAGAAGTCCTTATGACCTTAGACATGAAAAACCTTCTTGAAATAATCATAGGGCAAAAGAAGTAATCAATCCATTCAAACATTTATGTATGAAGAGGATCTGAATGATAGTATTTACCAGATTCCTAAATTATTTTACTTCATTTGAACCCCCCTAGAGGAGATTTTGATGATATGGTTGGAAAGGCAAGAGGAATTCTGACATCAACCACTACTCATGTTTATCCACATCATTATGGAGAGAAGACGAGCACTGCAACCATCTCTGTTTTTTTCTTAGATAAATCTCTCATGGAGATACAAATAGTGGTGATGGCTCATACAATGGCTATTGAAGCCACATCACCAGTAGAGGATATTATTTGATTGATCCAACATATCTTCTTGCATTCCCCAAAAAATTGGATACGTTTTTAGTCACTAGATGGTAGAGATATTTTTCCATCACATATGATTTTATACTTCATGGCCAAAGGCCTGAAGCCAAGATCTTGATCTTGAAGAAAGAAAACTCTTAGTCTATGATGTCAAAGTCAAAAGTTAATGAAACTATTATTGTTGATACTATTACCATTGATATTGTGAGAATGCTAAGGTGACAAGTGGTTTACTTCAATAATTCCTTCCAAGTTATGAGAACTGTCATTGATTAACAAATTTCTGCTTAATCTGAAGTTACAACAAAATATGACTTTTTCATGTTGTTACCTCACGTATCATTGTTGTCACCTTTTTCATGTTTATAATGTAGTCACAATGGTGTTGTTGTAGTATACATGCTCATAACCTTCTTCATATCCTTCCAGTATCTTGATGGATTTAAAGTCCCATGCTGAACATACCTAAGTAGCACTGTCATATGAAGCAGCGACCAAGAAATATCCCTCCAGTAGATCAATTTGACCTATGAAAGAAGGTGAGAATAAGAAGGTATGATATATATACTGATTGACTCTTCCTTAGGTCCCAAATGTGACAAGAATGACCCTTGCTATTAGTTGCTAGGTGATAACCATTTGGAGATAACTGTGCTAATGACTGATTTCATGTGGCCTTCAAGGCAAAAATTCTTCTTCCTATATAAGGATCAAAATGTATGTCAACCCATAGGTTGTTGCTAATGAACCATCAAACTAAAACGTAGTCCCATACACACTTCGGCAGTTGCCCTCTTGAAAATCCATGAGATAACATCCCACAAATTTCATTCCTTGTCAAGGCTAGCAATGCCCAAATATATTCCAGATGGGTAGAATGCATGATGAGAAAGACGATAGCCTTCATGTGTTTCCATTAGAACTCTTAGATAATTCCATAGAAGTACGATCAACATAGGCAGTTGCTAAATGGAAGATTGTAGGAGAAAATACCACATCAGTAACTCGTACTGTATGTCCCTTATAGTAGAAATATTATATCTTTGTTATAATCCATAGTATTGTGACATTAATCTGAGCACTTGTAGTTAGCATAGATCTATATGAAGAAAAAACATATACAGATGAGGTTTATCATCTTCAATTCTATTAGGCTTTGATTTTAGAAAGGATTCAGGTCTGAGATCGTTAACAACCATTTATACACAATTATGATAAAGCTCATAATGTGCTTCATGTCTCCTAGGAATTTTTTGTAAATGATGACATTAAATTTAAAACCCCTTACATCAGATAAACATATTATAGTTCGAACAAAGATGCCAAGGCTATAATTGATGAAAAGTATTTATAAAAATTGACAGTCCTGTGAAGATTGTAGAACAATTTAATACTATACTAGAGGATAAGGAAACATGGAGACAAACACTCTAATTTCCATTGGTGTCAAAAAAATTCCGTACAAGGAAAACCTGGATGATAACCTTTCTCTTTCTAATTAACAAGCTGAACCAAGGAATTTTGCTCCTGTGATAAGTGAAAAGGGCATGGTCCAAGAAACTCATAAGCGAACCCCGATGCACATTTCTTTTGCATCATCACATCCGATTTTGTGTTGCATAGAGTAATGAATTTTACTGCTACAGAACATGAAGGGAAATGAAAAGGGCATGGTCATGTTCCTAGCTACAAAAGCCATTAGAGGATATCCATAAAGCAGATGATGTCATACATGATACATACAATGAAGTGATAGCCATGTGTGATCATACTTAAGACCCTGCCAAGTGATGCGAGACCTTATCTCAGTGCGAAATCATAGAGATTGAAACCATATGCCATTCTTATGTTATTGTAGTTCTTATACTGAGATCATATACCAATCATGCTTCGAGTGAGATTGTATGCAATTAGTGGTACTTGAGAGCGAGATCATAATGCGAGAGTCCTGAGGTGAGAGAGCGAGTCCTGTATTGAGCTATAGTTTCTTAGGCATGTGAGAAAGAATATATCGGCATAGGGTTTATATAATGAGAAAGAGCCATCATTCTTATGATACTAATCATGAGATCATATCATAAGAAGATATTGTGCCACTTTCATGCGAAGAACTCTGAGCCAATCCATGCAAACATAAATTCTATGCTTAACCAAGCAATGAGATCTGCCTCAAAGTGGTTTCATAGAGAATTTGTCAATCTGAAATCATATGACTGATCAATCTAACTCTACCTTGGGTTTTACTTCTCCCAGCTCCAATAACATGTCAAATTTTGAGATAACATGTTCTAATCATGAGACAGTTACTTCATATATTCATATCGCCCATTTTTCTTTAGTAATTACATAAAACCATTATCATGGTTGTAACTGAAGAAAGAACATAGACAAAGGAAGAAGAAGACAAACCAAGAGAAGAGTACATATGGTATGACTCAAGCCAAGGAAAATCCCCAAGATGGGGAAAGGCCTTGATCAATTCTTTTATTTTTTTGTCATCGAAAATTCAGCACAGAGAGAGAGATAAGGTACAAAGTCAATACTGACATGAAAACCTAAAGATCTAGACATAATAGTCCTTAAATAATTATTGATATACTCAAAACTATACTCTATGCATCAACTGGAGATAGCCAAAAAGGATAACACGGGTTAGGGAAACATATAATCATCCATCAAAATACTGAGTCTGGTTAGGGTTGCACAAGAATCATTGGCATCCATCAAAAACACATCCCCATGACATGACTAAATTTAAGATACAAGGAGCTTCCATTAGAGCAAGTTTTTGATCATGAAAGGCATCTTGACCTCCTTTATTTGGGATACACACAACGACCCTATCTGAAATAAGAGGACGGTGATGTGGCCTCATAAGGAGAGGGTTTCTGCTTCATCTTATCCACAAACAATCCAGGAAAGAAACGCGGCCTGTCATTCAGCTCCCTAACATAAATATGCAATAGAAATATAGGCCATACAAACTTATTCAGGCCTGTGGCTGTCCATCAAGAGAGATTCAGCCCTAGAGTAGAAGTGAACCCAGAAACAGATCATCCTTCAACCTCCTTGAAGACTTTGGATGCCATAGACATAGATCCAAGCCTTTTTAATGTTCAGAAATCAGGGAGAAGAATCCTCTATATATACAATTTGGTGTAGATGAAGAGACATGTCTTTTGAGCTGATTGAGTCGACATATGGAAGAGGCTGACCTTGATAAATTAGTTGAGAGAAACATAAATTCAAAAACTCAATTTTCCTTATCCGAATTTGGAAATCTTTAAATAAATTTTCTTCCTCTCTAAAACATGAATTCAATGTTGTAATAATATTTCCCATAAGAGTTATCCAAAGTGGAATTTGACCCTAGTTGCCAATTTCAACAGTAACTCAGTCTTTCCCAAAATTCCCTTGAAGGTCCAATTCCAATCACATTCAATGAACTTTAATATCTCGAGGGCATGGAATTAGCGTACAATAATTTATCAAGTGGAATACACTTGTCGTTGGAAAATCTCAAAATGCTCCGCCATTGTAATTTTTCTTTCAACAAATTGTCACGAGCAATCCCTAAAGGAGGAATTTTCAAAACTCTTGGTGCCATGGCATTCATGGGAAATCCTGATCTATGTGGACCTTGGGTAATTCTACCATGATGCCATGCTCACAAATATCAAAGTGTTTGGAATACAAAAAGAGTTATCATACCTATGGTTATTGCTGCCATGGTTTTTTATTGTGCTTGTTTTTAGGAATCTTGTGAATTGAAAATAGAAAGAAATATTTTCGTAGAGAGGAAAAGATATCCTTCACTATAGGGCATCTGAGAATTTCATATGGAGATATCATGACCATGACAAATGAGTTTAGCGATGCCAACTTGTTAGGAGTTGGTAGTTTTGGAAAAGTGTACAAATGGGTTTTAAATGATGGCACAATTGTTGCTATCATGCTTCTCAATTTTGAAAATTAGGGGACCGACAAGGGTTTTGACAAGGAATTCAAAGCTTTGGGTAAAGTTAGGCACCAATATTTGATTAGAATCATTACATGTTATTCATACCTCCAAATGAATGCTTTGATATTTCCATTAATGCAAAAGGGAAGCTCAGAGAAGTGTTTATATCCTAATGGCCAAGAAGAAAGTAATTTGAGCTTGTTTCAAAGGTTGAATGTAACGATAGATATGGCATAAGGCATGGCATATATCCATCACCATTGTTTCGTGCAAGTGCCCCATTGCTATTTGAAACCTATCAATGTGCTTCTCGATGAAGATAAGACATCATATCTAATAGACTTTGGCATTTCCAGTATACGTTTTGCAAATTTGAAGGATTCAGAGATCACTTCAACACATGCACTCAAAGGGTTTATACACTAAATTCCTCCAGGTATTATGTGAACTACATAGCATATCAAGAAAGAGTTAGATATTATATGAACTAGATATCATACTAAGCAATGTTGCCAATGTCTTGTTTTATTAAAATTTGTATATTATAAACCTTACGATGAGAATGTTTCAATGTAGAATATGGGTTGGGTGGATGTGTCACAACAAAAGGTGATGCTTATAGCTACGGAATAGTGTTATTGGATATTTTTACTAGAAAGAAGCCCACACACAACATCTTTGTGGATGGAATGAACTTGTTGAAATGGAAGGGTAGTGATTTTCTAAACCGAATAAAAGTCATGGTCGATGGGAGTCTATTGAGGAGGACAATTATGTGAACTATAGAAGATAAGGATATGAATTGCCTCAGTAAAATCATAAGCAAGGGCTTTCTCTACACAAGATAATCTCCTGAAGAACGACCTACTATGATGGATATTGTTATTGCATTGCAAAGCATCAAAGAGAATTTTTTGGGAGCCATAAGGATTCCAAAATTTTAATCAGAAATATCACTTTTACTAGGCAATACAAGTACTACTCATAACAACATTGGCGAAGGCCAAAGTTCTTCTAGTTTATTGTGAGGGAGTAATGGTTGAATAATTGAACCATGAAGTAATTTGATCCATTATCAGTTGTTTAACTAAACCATGAAGTAACTTGAGTAATTTTTCATTAGTTCCATCTAGCTTAAGGCTTATTCTTATCTCATTCTCTATACATCTTATTTGTAGTTCTATTCCCCTCTCCTTTATGTGGCATGCCTATTGTAACTTGTTGGGTCCATGAGAAAAGACAATAAAGTGAAATATACCATAAATGGTGTCTTGTAAATGTTTCTAAAACTATAAAACCCTCTGTCCTTATTTTAGAAAAACTTTATGTATATCAATCTTATTGTTCAATATTATTCTACACATATAGTAAATGCAAATGTTCCAGACTGGATCATATAGATAGACCAAATGTCTTTTTATTTGTTTAAAAGGATTAAAGAACATGACATCAATTTTGTTTCCACAAGCATTCATAAAACATGAACATGTTGAGAAAAATGAAAATTAGACTATTTTTTATATGTTCCTCCTTTACAGTAGCACTTGAAGCCACAATTGTATCAAAAGATCAATTTGTACCAGACACGGTTCTACCTTATTACCAAAACAATTAAGAATTAGGATGGACATCTAACTTCCATAGGAGGCAGTTATAGGTTGAAATCTGTAGCACAATTATTATAATTAGTTCAAGATTTGGACATTGGTTTTAAATAGGCCTGTTATCTCTGATATGCCATGAAAGTAACTCTTCTACTTTTCGACACAAAATATGATTTGCAACATGATAGATATGAATTTTAGATGGATTTGGGGGTTTTGTTTGTTTATCAACACAAACTCTTTCAGGCACGAACACTATGAATAATCCATTTCAAAAATATTCATTTGTTAATATGGAACAAAAGTGTTGAGAATATACACAAGCGAATCAAATTTATGGTCATATCCATAGATTGGACCCCAACAATGTGTTGTTCATCAGGAGTGTTGTATTTGACAATTGGGAGTCTATATGGTCATGATATGAGAAGTATGAACTTCCATTATTTCACTAAGGCTAATCTTGTGTCCACTGTGACAAACACTTGCACTCAATAGTCTCCATACAATATCCCTGTACTGAGAAAAACATAGTTGAAATACTTTTGAGACGTGATTTTAACATGATTGCCACTAAATTTGGAGAGTTTGCAGGAAAATTTGATGTCTAGTCTAGGGTACTATATAAATTGTTTGTTGAGTTTGGATATATTTTCCTATTACAAAAAGAGTGTTATGTCGAGAGAGACTTTATAGAGGATTTTCTAGTCATGCTTCAGAGTAAGTGTTCCATTTTTGAATCTCCAGATGTAGAGTCAAAGTATGTAAGGCAGCAACACACATGTTGCATCAGAAATCTGTTGCTATCAATAAGAAGTGGTTGTAACATTCCTATATCTTTAGTGATCAAGTGGAGAAGATAATTTGAGCCTCTACTGGGATGGAAAGAAACCTAATATGTGATTATTGAGGTGATAGGCACATGATTTTGTTTACCATTTGTTCAGGCGCAATGAGGAATGTACCTTTAGTATGTACAAATTGGTAGAGCATCAAATGTTTGAACATCAACAAACCATCAATCAATTCAGTCTTTATAAGAGAAAATTTCATCCATGTATGAAGGTCTTGTAATCATGTGCTCAAGGTACACCATAACATAAGAAATTTTGGAGATTTGTATTTGTTGATCTAAATCACAGGATACATTAGGGTTGACCTATATTTTGTTATTTGAAGAATGTATATATAAACTTTTTTCACCTTGTTCAAGATCTCTGAAGAACTAAGTTTTTTAATATGACTAAAATCTAGCAGTGCGGGAATCTATAGAAGAAACAACAAAGAATACTTCCTCATAGTATTTCTCCATACAAAGGATACATACAATTGTTTTCCATGCATACTGTTCTGCCTCATTTGTAAATAAATTTGTCATTATGTGGTATGAAAACAATCTAATTCTTCCTATATATATGACAGCAAGAGCATGAATTGGTTGGAAGTGAGAATTGAGGTGTCCTTTGTCCTTTTCCTGGCAACAAAACTCAATTACATAAAGAGCATAATTAGCATTTGTCACAGTATAAAACCATTTAGAAAGACAAGGCATAGGCTACAAAATTCGAATTAGTTCCTTGATGTTTTCAACTATAATGCATAGGCTACATATCTTGAAAGACAAGATTTTCTCTAAATTATCAGTGTTTATACAAGCTCTGGTTTGTTCAGGAAAGAATATAACCAAAAGCCTTAACTAGTTTTCTTAGTTACACTTTGCAATGTTGCTGAATGGCTATAGTATTTTTGTCACCTGGTTCAATTAAAAATAGTGTAATTAGGGAAGGAAAATTCAAGAGGTCCATTAAAATTTGGACTAAATTATAAATTAGATATAAAAATCATACATTATGTATGACTTTTGATTTATTTTATTAACCCACTAGTCCATGGGCCAAGGCATCTAAAGCAAAATAAAAAGTGAACAAAGAGAGATAGAGAAACAAACAGGCGACATTGAACAAATAAGGTATAAAATATGTAGGGTGTATGAAGAAGAAACACATGCAAAATATTCTTATTGAATGAAGAAAGGCATGAAACAAAGACATAAAGGATGGATTGGAGATATATCCTTTCAAGAGGAACAAAGATAGAGAGAAAATAATGATTTCCATTTTCTGATGATGTCTTCCATGAATTTTATGAAAATATTTTGATTTTTTTATGCCTTTCTTTTGGAGGGTAGTTTCCAAGAAATAAAATGCTTATGAAGCAGGTGGTTAGAACATTGAATCGAGATCCTTTTGGAAAAACATCATTTTTATGAAATAAGATGCATAAGTTTTCTTGTATGCAAGTCTTTGCAAAACCTAAATAATTTGAAAAGTTTGGTTCAAAGGTAAAATATCACAAAAGAAGGAAAAAAATATGTTCATAACTTTTGTTCAATCCAAAATTGCAAACTCCACAAATATCGTGGACAAGTTCCTCAAAATATTATGCAATAGGCATCATTAATAAGATCAAATTATAAGTGTCCATTGAACCCCAGTGGGGTAGCACGTCACTCTGAGTACATGGCAAAAGATAGAGGGCAAAGCATTAACCCACATTAAGCAAGGTATATGGGGATATAACACAAGCTAATATTTATGAATCAAGAACTAGTAATGGTGGAAAATAAAGCCATCATATTCCACAAAATATTTGATGCATAAATATTAATCAAATGAAATAATAAAGGCTGGCAATCAAAGAAAATATATATGAAATCTCATTGTGTAGGGAAAATCATCATTGAGGGAGGAGGCCATTTGGTGGTCATTATCAAATTTGGGGAAGGTGAAGGATGGAGAGATGTTATTCTTAATTGGTAAGCTTTGGTTGTTTTCATTGGATTCCAATTCTGAACTTACACTGTATGGAGCTTTGGATTTCCATGTTTTTCTCCTCCCTACCTGCCTATTTTTCTTTGAATCTGAGTTGTAGGTCTAACACCTGAGTGTGCCTCCATGGATAGTTCTTATATTCTAGAGATAAAAGGGGGTAAGTTTGGGGGGGGGGGGGGGGGGGGGGGATAAGTGATAAAGAGAAACTCGAGTGTGGTGCTTTTGAGGCCACTAACACGCATCCTAGTGGGAAGAATTGAGGTCATCTATCATCCACTCTTCAAGTATGAAGATATAGTGGGGAGACATGAACGAGCATTTAGAATTTTCCATCCAACACCTCAAATTTACACATGGTAGCATGCCAGCAGAATGATGAAGGAACACCAAACTAAAGAAGAGATGAGGAACCCTTCTGATTCTCACCAGACAACCCAAAACAAATTCCTGGATATTAGAATGTCTTCAAGGTGCCTATAGATTTCCAGTGGATGGTAAAGTATGTCCTCATGGGATTCTTGCTGCAACAAAAAACAACCTAAAGAATTTGCATCGAGATTTGTATCAATGAAGGCTTCCATACTCTGAAGGATACCTTCCAACTTCAACAACACATGTGAGCTTTCTAGAGAAAAAAGGTTGATAGCCGAAGCATGCTCTGGAGACCTATATTTACATGAACTACCTTCTCCAAGAGATAAGGACCAACCGATGTGGAAGATGGAATGAGGGATCTGCAACAGTTCAAAGCATCCAATCAAGCGACACATTCCCTGTGTTTGTTGACTGAAATTGCTGCCAACTCAGTTAAGCATTTTGATATTTCTTTTAGTTGTTTGATCTGGAGCCTTAAACTTTTGCTTAAGAAAAGATACATATAGGATTTAGTTTGATGATTAGTTTTCTAGTTTAAATATTATAGTGGGCTCTATGGGTATGCCCAGTAGCCCTTTCAGAGATTTGAAAATTTTGTTATTTTCTTCTACTCTGTATTCAGTAAATATCAAATCCTAAAACTGAATCTATGATATGGTGAAGCACGATAAGGCAGAGTCTAGGTAGTATGGACAAGGATTGAGACTAATGTTGTCAAGAAAAGGGTTTTTTTGGATTTATTATCAAATAATGAAACTTTAATTTTGAGGCAGTGAAGCCAGAGCATGACAATCCACAATGTTGTATGTTAATGTAAAAATTCTTTAATTTACCAAAAAAAATAAGGACAAAATATCTGGAAATCCTCTAATCCATGAGGAATGCCCCTGACAAAGTCACAAAATTTCTTTCATGCCTCAACATTCCCCTACCACACTGGTTGATCATGCTAACATTCAAACACCTTAAAATTGTAGAAAAACACTCTTAAGCTTCAAAATTCTAAACTGTGTATAACACCCCACGGGTTGACTAAAGGTTAGAGGAATCTTATAGACACATTCACAACATAATATCTAGTGTCAAGGGAATAAATCTCCAAGGAGTAGGGACAAGTGAAGTCATTGAAAAATTCAAATGCCAAATAAAAGAATGATTTTTTAGTGCATCTTCATTTATGGATATTGGCTAGTTAACCCCTAACAATTAGCTTGATTGGAAGACTATTTGTGCTATGTCTACATAGGTCTAAGGATCAAATCTCATAGGTCCTTTGGGGTTACTTATCTATGTAACTTGTGGTAGATCGGCCTTCCATCCAGAAATTATGTAGAGGGAAAGGGAGAGATCTATGAGGAGGATACAAAAACACCTTGGACTAAGCAAAATGACTGTTATTTAGATGTTTGTCCTACCCACACAAACAGACACATGTATGGATACCAAACACACATTGGACTAAGAAAAATGACTGCTATATAGATGTTTGGCCTGCCCATACAAACTATATGGACACATGTATTGACTGTCTATATAATTATATGGATCCAAAGAATACTATATGTATGACTGTACAAATACGTATTGTGCTATCCATTCGACCGTATGGGGTTGAGTGTTGTTGGAAACATATCTTTCCTAGTTACCTACTCTCTCTCCCTCTATGTTGCTCAACCTACTCAATTTCCCAAGTGCGTTGAAGGCCACTACCTTGCCCTATCTATATAATTTTAACACATAATCTATTTTTAAGAGTCCTCCTAGTCTAAGTTATGCATGAGATACAATCTTAGGCTCAACTGCTAAACATAAGAATTTCACCTTTTTTACTAAAGTGAATTACAAAAAAGAATTACTTTTCCAAAAATAGAATTATTTTCAAAATTATGTCAAACTACTTCTTATGTTCACACTGAAGTTGTGCAGTTCATTTCCAAGCTATAATTCTCAATAGTGAGATTTTAAGTACCTTAGAAAGTGTCAAGTAAAGCACCATTAATGGCAACAATGAGCAGAAAATATCTTGGAAAAATGCATATGGAACATCAAATATGGTTAATATGATTTATTGACCATCATAGATGACAAATAATTTAATTTCAAAAATTATTTTTGACAATTTGTTTCTTTCGGAAATTGCCTTAATAGTTCACTACACAATGTAATTATTACATGTAACTGCTCTAAATCAATTGGTGTGTTTAAGTTTAAGAGAGACACATGACATATAATTAAGTCATATACTTGTGTAAATTGATCCCTACACAGATGAAATGTAAGGGATATCGTTCTTGGCTAAACTCCTCCACCATGTATTTCTTTCCCTAGTAGGCTGCTCAACAGAATTTAGAAGTGAGCTTCAACAATATTAGTCCATTGTCTCAATATAAATTCCCAATTTTTTTAATGTAAATTCTTCATGGAATCTTTGCAGTCACACTGAAGTTTCAACAAATTTTCCTCTATATTTTCCATGAACTATTTGCAGTTATATGGAGTTTCTTTGAATAAAATTGCTAAAACACTGATGATAGAGTTTCAGTAATTTAAAAATTCCAAATGAATTTGATTCATGCTTTTTCTAAGTACTACCACTACGGCTTCTTCGCCCTCCACTGCCACTACCGCTAGCAGTGCCTGCGACAATTACGCCCTCATCTTTACCTCTCGTCCTCCTCGTCGGCAAGGAACGCCCCGCTTCAAGGGCGTACTCAGATGGAGATTGAAAGGCAACCAAGCTGAATACAGGTTTTTCATCGTCATCCACATATTCATATAACTGTAGGTTGGTGTATTCCATTCGTTTTTTCCATGGTTTAAAATAGCAGAAGAACACAAGCAATCTCTGTGACCATGAAAGCTTCAATAATGTCACTATGAAAGAATTGAATCTTGAGTTTTTCAACAATCTTTAATGTGGCAAGGAAAGCCTCAACTCTTTTATTCTTTCTTCTTTAAATCTGTTATCCCTTTCTGGTCTCTGTTATTCTTCAATCTGCAACTATATTTTATTGTTAAATCAATCTTCTTTAAGAATTATCACTGAGATTACAATTTTACAATATACATAATTCAGGTTTCAAATGCAATGCCAACAAACAGAGAATTAACACAATAGCTTGAGAGGAGAATTCTCTGGCTTTCTTGTTGACTCGGTGTCACTATAAAAATCCTTGCATGGAGCTACCACGGATTTACAAGCAAGAAAAGTGGATCGATTGATTAGCAGCTACAATATGTACAAGTCAATGGAGGAACTGCAATTATCAGCATTGCATTCAGAGTGGGTTGATTTATGAGACAAATAGGAAATATGTAAAGGTTTTTTTATAAAAAAGGGGATCCATCATAATTTTTTATGGAGGAATAAGGGTATGTTTTAAAATTTTGGAGTGGTAAGGTTATGAAATATTTTTTTGTAATCATGATAAAGTTATTGGAGTCATGAGATGCATATTTTGTATTTGGAGTGATAAGGTGTATTTATTAAGGAGGTCATTTTCATATTTTGTTGAAGAAAGTGGGTGAGTTTTTTTTTTTGAAAACAAGGTGCTGTGTGAGCGTGGCATTCTCATTGTTTGTGAAATTTCATTCATGATGTTGTGAAGCTGGGCAATTATGTACTCCAAAGTTTAATAAAGATATCATTTTTGTGGTGATTGTGTCCTAGATCCGCCCGAAATTGAATAAAGGGATCTTAGGTACACGAAGATTGTATTGATGATGGTGCATGCTTCATGTTTTTGCTTATGATTTGTGTCTAGTTTTGACACATTAATGATCTCATTTCATGCACACATAAAATACAATGCCAGTAAGCACAATGCCTGTAACGAAATAGCTACAAGGAAGGATAATTAAGCTCAACACATGCATTTGTATCACTACAACAAATAATCAAAGTTTTCAACATAGGCATTCTACCTCAACAAACAAATTCACTCAATACAATCAAGTTCATGAATCTACAGACTCTAGCATTTCAAAGCAATGTCTACATCACTACAATCAAGTTAATGAATCTGTAAAATTCAATGTTTTAGAGCACAGTGTACATCAACATTATTGAACTTGTAATCAAACTCACATTACATTGAATTGTAAGGGTGCATTCTTAGTTGAAATCGACACCCAAGTCTTGAATTGAGTCAAATTGAATTCATTGTAGTGAGTCATTAAATCATTAAGCGTTTTTTTGGTGCATTTTCGACAATGTTCGACACCCTTCCTTTAACCAGAATCAAATTAATGCACGAATTTTAACTCTAAATCAAACAAGCAACAAGCTCACATCCCCTACAAGCGAGCATGAATATTCATTCAAGCAATTTGCGTCAAAAATAGTACAAAGTTCAAACCTTCAAGCAAGCTAGCATGAAGTTCATTGCAGCAACCATCAAAGCAACCAAACAAGTTCAACTCTAACACCAATCAAGCAAGTTGAGATCAACATCAAGCGAGCATGGCTATTCCTTCAAGTGAGCGTGAAGTCATCAAGCAAGGCAAGTGAGCATTCACACAAATATGATCGTCATCAAGCAAGAGTGAATTCCAGTGTTTAAGCAAGAAAGTTCTACAACTCTAACAAGTGTTCCCAGCAAGTGCAATAAGCAACAAATCAAGCAATCGTGCCATTCAAGTCCCATAGCAAGCGAGCCTGTCATACAAGTAACAAAATCAGGTGAAACAGTTCAAAGTACGACATCTATGACAAGAGAACCTGATTTCAAGTAAGAAAGTTCAGATGGCGCAACATATTCAGTTGTTAAACATTATTCACAATTTGATCATCTCCAGTGATGAAGACATGGTGCACATCAGCAAAGAAACTCTTGCTGATATTTCACGGAATCTATGACAAACACATGAAACCATTGAGTTTCTTCAACTCGAGTTGCAAATTAAAAGGAATGAATTGCAAGAAAAGAGTGATACTTTCATGTCTTTGAACCATCCAGATGATAAGTCATTCATCCCAACAGCTTCAAGTGTCGAAGTTATTCCCGTTCAAATTTCTTCCAAACCCATCATCAAGCCCTGGGAAGAAATTCAAAATAACAAAAATAGACGAGGCTTAGGATATGTCACTGATGACACCAACTTACATATCCCAGATTATTCCAAGCCAATTAAGTTCACCAGTGTAGGATTTCTTGCACAACACACCTCAGCAGGTTCTGAGAAAGTTGCAGACAAACAACATTGCACGCAACTTGAAGTTGAAGTCCATCTGAAATGTTCTCATTGTCAAAGAACCGGTCATATGGAAGATTAGTGCTTTGATCTCCATCCTTGTCGTCATTGTGGCAAGCCCAATCATTCAACAGAAAAATGTCGCAACCAACAAAAATCAACCAAATTGAAGATACATTATGAATGGATCAATCCTTGGGAATGGTCATCCACAGTCAAATGGTTGTCTCAGTTCTACAACCGACTACAATCACACATAGTGCAGCCAATAGTGAACCGGTGATGGTACTATCCTACAGTTGAATGAGGGAGTACAACAATGAAACTCTCCTACACCTAAAGTGAGGGAGTTAAGATATATTTTGGAGAAGATTGTCTCTCCTTTCAGTTGACAAAAGGGGGAAAATGTCAATGAAATTGACAAGTGGTTGTCAGGCTGAAAGTCTCGACAACATCAGCGAAGTAGCCAGTGGGCATCTTCATTAGCCATTGGGCATTTTTCTTCAGCAGTGAGCACCAGCAAATTCACCAGTGGGCGATCGACAGCAAAATCAGTAGTAAGCAACTTTCATCATAGAAAAAAAAACATTGAGTTTTTTTTCGACATCTTCAGCCAGTGGGCAATCATCATTAGCAAATACACTAGTGGGCATTCATAAAATTGTGTCAGTGGACACCGGATGTTGTTTTCAAGCAAAGGACAGTTGGATTCTTTTGCGGCTTGGCACATTATGGAGTTTTCAAGTGTCATTCAGATGAATCAGTCATGTAGCCGACTCAATCTCTTCATATTGTAGTTTCTTCAGCATCCATATTTGGTGGTTTTTCAGGCAATGTTTTTGAGGATCAACATGAAAACTTGGAAGATGGTTCCCCGTTCTTATTTTGGATTTATCATTGAAGGGGGGAATGTTAGCCTCTCTGATAAAAAAATAATAAATCCAAAAATAAATAAATTAATTAAATACTCCAAGTTAGGAATTTGTGCCTAACTCTTGGGTTGTTCCTCTAAGACAAGAGTTAGTTTAGGTAACTCCTATATTGGTGTGTGTTAGGTGAGAAATTATCTCAACCAAAGGAGAAATTATCTCAACCAAAAGTGTCTAAGATAGCACACACTATCTTGAGAACACCGTCTCTCATCTATTTATTTGTAACACTATATTCAATTATTTTTTAAGAATGAAAATGAGAGTAAGAATAGCTGAGGAAGCATGAGGCTTCAACCATTTTCCACCAATATTTTGTGTCTGGTTTTTATGTGTGCTTTATATATTTGTCTGAGTTAATTTCATTTTTCAATAAAATGGTAAAGCACATAATCACTAAATCTTGGGTTCATTTTCATCGTTGTTTGCAGCACCATCTTTGCCTTAGTGGTGTTCTATTAGCAATTTTGATGGGTGTTTTGTCCTAGTTTATTTTTAGCAATTTTGATGGGCGTTTTTGTCCTTGTTTATTTTTGGCAATTTTGTCAGGTGTTTTGTCTAATTTGAAGAGAGAAATATCGTAGAATGGAAGTTAGCAGTTGTATTAATACTTGCATGGATCATTGGGCCTATCTCAAGTTTCAATTGTTGGTTAGGATCCATCCACTCAAATTTTGATGCTGCCCCATTTTTGTGGGATGACACTATGAACAGGTAAGAATAAATTGATCTCAACAATAAAGAGAAAAATTATTGTTGGAATTTATTCTAAAAAATACATCTTTTATTGAAACTTGCAATATGTTTTGAATTTGATCTTTGATTTGAATCTATAATTGCACATAAATGGTAAATGGTATATTTTCTTTACAAAGAAATTTCAAATTGTTTCTGATAATTGCATTGGAATATAATGCTATCAAAAATGAAATACCCCATGTAGAATTTGTGCTAAGGAGAAAAGTGAGAAACGATAAATTTTAAGTAATAATGGTAATCTTAATGTCCCTATGGAATGAGTTGAATGTGAAGAGTTTTTGGAGGCAAGATATGTTTCTTGCATCGGTGGAAGTGTAAATCAAAGGAGAAGTAGCACTATCTATAAAACTTAGTGAAAATGATTTTATTTTCTAATAAAATAGACAATAATAGATCCAAACTAAGAGACTGTTATTGATAGTATTCTCAACCTGAAAAAGCATGTCCCTGATGCGTATTGCCTCCTTATATATCAAAGGTGGCTTGGAAGAGATGCCTTCAACTTCCTCCTCCACTTACATTATTGCTTCTATTGTGACCTTGAGAGTGTCTGTCTATGATGAGGATGAGTATACCTTATCCTGGTGTATATGCTTTTCTGTTTGAAAAATACCTCACATATTTCCAAATGTAGATCACTGAAGCCATGAACGCCATCTATCCACAACCCTTGGGACAAGCTAGTAGCTTGCCCCACCACCACCCTCTTAGTAAAAGGTCATTTTTTATTTAGTAGATTGGAAATCTCTCCTAATATGTATAGTGTTGAGTATATGGACCATCCATGAACCATTTTAAGTTTACCAACTGCATTAAGGTCACTATCTCTTATATGGAGTATGTCAACTACCATTCACAAGGGATTTTAGCTAACCAATGTTACAAGGGACCTTTACACTCTCCTAAAATCACCCCATCAATATATATTTCTCTAACCCCACAACTTGAAACATGTGTAATGGGAAGAAAAAATTATTAAACTTCTTGTAGTCCATCATTAACCTGGGTAAATCCTCAAGAAAAACCTAAGTCTAAATTTTCATTTTGTCCCTTTGTTGTGCCCAAACCTATTCATGGAACACTTAATGATGGGAGTTTGTTAGCACTTCTTGTGCCTTATAAAATTACCAGACATCTAACTTATTTTTATTTTTTTTCTAGGATTGGAACTATTATTTCTTGGATTGGCACTAATGATAAGATTGATGCCAAAAATGGTGGCATGATAATTGAAGCACAGTTGAGGATTGAGTAGAGACACAAAAAGAAGAGGAAGAGGAGTATATTAGAAGGGATTGTTGAAACTATCAAGTTGAATTCTAGAAGGCTGACAATGCCTGCCTCTGGTGGTTCTACACCTCTTCCTATGTCTTAGGTGGTAATGTTTTAGGGGTCAATGGTTGTTGTCTAGGATATTCATGATGCTGAAACTTCAAATTATTTCTTGACCATAGGTTCAAGTATGCCATTTGTACATTCTCCTTCTTATTATTAAATCATATGAAGAAGAGGGGCAGAGCACATATTCATGTTTACTGAACAAAAAAATGTTGTATAGAGGATGCTAGATTATATTATGAGGAGGCTTCTTCTTTCCCAACAATTGTAGTAAAGCACAGTCAATTGATTTGGAGCCATACAGTTTCTCAAAGAGACTCTAGAGTGAGTCCTGACTGTGGATCGAGGCTTGCATCCTATGTCACTGCAGCGTTTGTACCTATTGTAGTAACAAAATTAGCAACAACAACAACAAATGTTGCACATGAAGTTTCTTTATAGCCTCTTTTGAAATATTAATGATCTTTACCACTGCTATTTACATTGACATCTAAATGAAACCTCTTTCCTATGGTGGGTCATTTATGATAGGGTGGAAAATATCATGCAAATTCTCGATACATTTTCACATGTTTGTCACCAATAACATGCTTCTTGTTCACAAAAGAGGATGATGTACTCTTGGACTACTTGAATGAATATTGTAAGGTCCCACCTTACTAACCATCAATATTATACTAAGGCTGGCTTAAAATGAGATTTAAGTTTATGTTTTTAAGACGTAAAGTTAATGTAAGGTCATATATCTATATTTCTATTTTTATTTTATTGGTATTCTTTACATTGCACACTAATTTCTACTAACTAACTAACCCATGGTAATATTAAACTTCTCATTAAAGTTATACGGTCATGGTTCCCGAAGATCCAAAAATTACAACCATAAGTCTTCAAATCACATTTAAATGATAGAGTATTTAGTGGGATAAACAATATCAATATTTACAAACCAATGTCAACTCACATTCATGAGGGTCCAGAGTTCAACTAACCAATGTTGCAAGGAAACCTTACACTCTCCTAAAACCACCCCATCAAGGCATATTTATCTAATCCCACATCTTGAAATATGTGTAATTGGAAGAAAAACTTATTAAACTTCTTGTAGTCCATCATTAACCTCGGTAACTCCTCAAGCAAAATCTAAGTCGAAATTGCCATTTTGTCCCTTTGTTGTGCCCAAACCTATTCATGGAACCCTTAATGATGGGAGTTTTTTAACACTTTTTGTGAGTTATAAAATGACCAGACCTCTAGCTTCTTTTGTTTCTTCTTCTATGACTCGAATTACTATCTCTTGGGTTGACACTAATGATAAGATGGATGACAAAAATGGTGGCATGAGAATTGAAGGAAAGTTGAGCATTGAGCAGAGACACAGAAAGAAGAGGAAGATAAGTATATTAGAATGGATTGGTTAAACTATTGGTTGAATTCTAGAAGGTTGACAACGCCTCCCTCTGGTGGTTCTACACCTTTTCCTATGTCTCAGGTGGTAGTGTTTCAGGGGTCAATGGTTGTTGTTCAGGATAGTCATGATGATTAAAATTCAAATTATTTCTTGACCATAGGTTCAAGTATGCCATTTGTACATTCTCCTTCTTATTATCAAATAATATGAAAAAGAGGGGCAAAGGACATAGCCATTTTTACTGAAGAAACAAGAAGTTGTGTAGAGCAGGCTAGATTGTATTCTGAAGAGGATGCTTCTTTCCCAGCAACTGTAGTCAAGCACAGTCACTTGATTTGGAGCCATATAGCTTCTCAAAGCGATTCTAGAGTGAGTCCTGACTGTGGAGCAAGGCTTGCATCCTCTGTCACAACAACATTTGTACCTATTGCAGTAGCAACAACGACAACAAAGGTTGCATATGAAGTTTCTTTATAGCTTCTTTTGAAATATTAATGATCTTTACCACTGCTATTTATACTAACATCTAAATGAAACCTCTTGCCTATGGTGGGTCATTTATGATAGGGTGGAAAATATCATGCAAATTTTTGATACATTTTCACATGTTTTTCACCAATAACATGCTTCTTGTTCACAAAAGAGGATGATGTACTATTGGACTACTTGAATGAAGATTGTAAGGTCCCATCTAACCAACCATCAATATTATACTAAGGCTGGCTTAAAATGAGATTTAAGTTTACATTTTGAAGACGTAAAGTTAATGCAAGGTCATATATCTATATTTTTATTTTTATTTTTGTTGGTATTCTTTACACTACACACTAATTTCTACTAACTAACTAACCCATGGTAATATTAAACTTCTCATTAAAGTTATAGGGTCATGGTTCCTCAAGATCCAAAACTTACAGCCATAAGTCTTCAAATCACATTTAAATGATAGAGTATTTAGTGGGATAAACAATATCAATCTTTACAAACCAAAATTTCCAATAAGATAATTGTTCATTCTTTTGCAATTAAAAGTATTTAAGAGTGACTAAATTTATTTTGTTCTAGATAATATGCCTATGAATTCTTTCGAAAAACAAAGGGAAGGAAAACAAGATAATTCAACTTCTAAAGGGGTGTTTTCCAATTATTATGAATTCGTATGTGAGCTAACAATTACAACAATTCACCTACCCAATTTTCCTTCCTTGGATTTTTAATTCAATGGAACCATCATACTTATTCTTTGAGATATTTCCAGAAACACCTTGGTTAAAAATCCTAAATTCACTTAGTCATATTTATAGACAATTCATAAATGTAATTAGCTACAACCATTGAAGCATTATGTCAAACAGTTTGGAAGCATGAAATGTATAGCCATTGATGAATTTTGTCAAACACTTACAACCGTAACCCTTAAGGCAATTTCACCAGAATTAACTAACATGAATCTAAGAATACATAACTTATTTTTCATTTTCAGTAATGGTAATAAGTGAACCTAATATATAAGTAGAACTTTCATCCATCTTGACTATTGCATATACAAAAATTTAGGCACATAATGACTATAAATATTTAAGAATTTTACAAATAGCTCACAACGATGTAGCTACAGCCATTGGAGAATTTTGAACAATGGTTAGCAGTCACAAAACAAGTTGCTAACTATTAAACTATCAAACAAGCAGTCACAAGTTATTTAAACTATCAATGTATTAACCATTGAGAATTTAAAGTAAGAATTCCAAGTCTATATAAAAGACTGGTTTCATAAAAAGAGATTACCATGCAAATCACAGCTAAAAAAAAATAGCACAACAACAAATCTGTAAAATATAGCATATCACAAAACTAGATTCTGAAACTCTGTTTTTTGAAATCAAAGTTGGGGCGACATGGCCCCATGTTACAGATGCCCCCTAAAGTTAAAATGAATCAAAATGCAAAAGCCCAAAAATGTGATTATTTAAAACCACAACCAAAAACAAATTCCTAATATCTCATTTATCCCTTTTGTCAAACATATATTGTGCAAACTTATCTACAACTATAAAAATAGAACGAAAACACAAATTTATGCTATTAACATGTTTTTATAAAACTCATGGTAGCATGAATGCTTCAGCCATTAAGACATGATGTAAATCAACTTGCAATGAAACTGTACAATTTTTTTTTGCATAAAATAAACTATAATTATTGCAAAATTCCTTCAACATTTAATGTGCAACATTTGATATACATCTAAGTTTCAATCAACAACCAAATAAGAAAAACCATGTAATGAACTACAAAAAAAACACAATATAATGTTGTCAACATACCTCATAGTGAATTTATACAACTCAAAAAAATGGGAGTATGCTCGACCTCCAATGAGATTATGCTCTGGCTCCAATATCCTTACCAACTCATTGTGAGCCACCCGGTTTTCCTCCTAACCGTATCCAAGAAGAGCTTCTCCCCTGAAACCCTCGAGCTGTAAAATCTCACAAGCAGTACCAAAAGACAACAGTAGAGAGATTTGCAAGGAAAACTAAGGAAGCAAATTTTCACTTCCTCTTAATACCACTCATGGCCAACCTCAATAGCTAGAGATCTTAGGATTTTAATAATAATTTCAGATTTATTATGGAAGCAATTGGTTACTCTGCATATCTCTCCCTCTCACTATTTTCCTCAAGTCTCTTCCACACTTGGCCACATAATCCCCCAAGAGAAAATACATTAGACTCATATATAGGACGAGAAACCAATTGTTGTCATAAAGGAGGAGTAATGTGAATGCATTGGATTCTATTTAGAGGAGTGTAACTTATGCCATTAAGGAGACGTATGCATGCCTTAGTTAAGGAGTGTAACATGTGCATTAAAGAGAGCGTAAGAGGAATATTTTATGACACATTTTTAATGAGTGAAAAGGAATATTACATTCTTTGATGAGTGCATAAAATAGAGTATAATGAATTATTTAAGAGAGAGAGAGAGAGAGAGAGAGAGAGCCATGAGAGTCATGAATAATATGTGTCAATTGATCGAGGAGATAAAATTGACTTGCAATTCCTTTTGAATAACAATATTATAATCTCGTAAAAGATAATAATAATATTAATAATATTGAGGATCCAATAAAGATTGAAATATTAGGATTGATTAATGATAAGTTAAGTCATTTTTCTTCAATTCCGCTTGATTACCAATTTATGCAAGGTGATTTTTTGGAAAGTTGTGCTTGAGACGTTGGACATGACTTTCTATTTTTAAAAGTCATTCTAGAATTGTGAGAATGAAATTTTATTTAAGGAAATTCATCCATGAGTAATATTTTTATTATGGAGAAGATGGATTCCACACACCTATTTCATGCATCTCCGTGCCTTAGTAGATTGAGGACTCTGTGTCGTGATCTACTCCAAAGATCTAATATTCCACAACTTGATCTTTTTAAATATTCAGGACTCCATGCCCTAAATATGCAAGACTCCACGTCTTTATCTTTCTTGGATTTAGGACTCCACGCCCTAATTTGCATGACTTCTCTTCTACTCTGCTTTGAAAATTTGTGTTTCTCATTATGGTACTGATTATGAGCTTTTACCCATCTAATGGTTCACTGGTAAGGCCCTGTTCAAAGACCTGCACAAATTAGAATCTCATAGATCAAAGGAACCAAATGAATTTCATAATGAAATTAACTCAATTACATTTTAACAGTCAATCTGGTTTTGAAGAAATGACTTCCACAGTCATTCATAGCTTAACATCCTTGTTGGAAAATGACCAGCTACCCTAGCACATTCTGCTTAGTACAATATTAGACATATATAATCACACAAATCATGTATCATCCATAAATCATAATTAACCATCTATTCCGCATAACCATGAGAGTCCAGGGGTATATGTGTCTCAATCTTGGATCACCATCCATGTCATACACCTGCTTCATAAATCAAATACAAACAGAAAAACATATGTATAGCATTTTACTTAACCAAAACCATCTAATACAGATAATCAATGGTGCCATATATAAGAGGAAATATAATTATATAAAACATTGTTCCCCAATCTAGTGATCAATTTGTCATACATAAACATAAAGGAAATATAACTATGTATGTAAAACATTATTCCTCAATCAAGTGATCAACCTATCATATATATAACTCTTCAAAAATTACCCTTGATAGGAGTGACAAAACTATACTAGAAAATTAGGACACTACATACTCCCCCTCTTGGAGTAAACTTGGCCCGAAGTTTAACTAAACAAAAAATGAAACTCATCATGCATAGAAGATGCATATTCCCAAGTGGTGGAACTAGGACTGTACAGGTCCCACTCGTCCTTTACTTGGTCCACCATGCGATGTCTGAGTTTTCGAGTGCGATGGTCCAAAATTCAAACTGACTCTTCCTTAAGAGTCCCTTCTTCTGTTACCTGTAATTGATGCCAATCTAAAATGTGAGAAGGATCATGAACATACTTACGTAGTACCGAAATATGAAATACATCATGCATATGGTGAAAAACTGGTGGTAAAGCAAGATGGTATGCCACAGGTCCAACCCTTTCGATGATCTCAAAAGGCCCAACAAATCGAGGAGAGAGCTTAGATGTTTTCCCAAACCAAATAGAGCTTTTTTGAGGTTTTAGTTGAAGAAAAAAAATTCCCCTTCTTTAAAACTATGATCCACTCTATGCATATCAGCATAGCTCTTTTGTCTATCCTGTGCCTGCTTTAATATTTTCCTTATAAGCCACACTTCTTCTTCCATTTCTTGAAACATTTCAGGACCTACCGAGATTCTGTCCTCTAATCTATCGCAACTTAAAGGTGTTCTGCATGGTCTTCCATACAATAACTCATAAGGTGCCATACCAAGGGAGCGATGATAACTGTTATTGTATGAAAACTCCACTAGAGGAAGATAATATTCCCACTTAGACTGTTGATCCATTACATATATCCTATGCATGTCCTCTAACACTTGATTTACTCTTTTAGTTTGGCCATCAGTCTCCGGATGATAAGTTGTACTAAAATCTAATTATGTCTAAAGGGCTCCCTGGAAACTAGTCCAAAATATTTCTGTAAATATAGAGACCCTATCTCATATGATTTTCTAGGAAAACCATGAAGTCTAACCACCTACTTGATAAATACTTGTGTTGTTTCAGATGCTTTGTAAGCATCTCTAACAGGTATAAAATGGGGACTCTCAGTAAGTTTATCTACCACCACCAAAATGGAGTTATTCCTTTTGTTTGTTTCAGGTAATTCAACAACAAAGTCCATAGATATTTATTCCCATTTGGACTCAGGAATGTTATGCGACTGCAACAATCCTGCTGGGTGACCATTTTTTGCTTTAACTAGTTGACATTCCAAACATCTTGCCACAAAATTTGCTACATCCTTCTTCATTCCTTCCAAAAATAATTTTTTCTTTAAATCAGCATACACCTTCTGGACTCCCTGGTGAGTCATATATGTTCCAACGTGAGCTTCTTTCAAAATGAACTCACGAAGCCCATCTTAATCTGGAACTACAATCTTTTGCATGAATATGACCATTTCGTCGTCATCACAAGAATACCCTTCTACCTTTTTTTCTTAGCCCCCTCCCCAGAAAGGGAAACTTTAACTTCCTTGCACCATTCATCTACATCTTGTGCCCTCAAGATGCACTCCCATAAATCAATCTTCAATGGAATTACTGAAAAGATTCATGGGCTTTGACTGAGTGCATCGGCTACTTTGTTCAATGTACCCTTGATGTAAGTTATGTCAAAATCATATTCACTTAGGAGTTCCGACCACCTTCTTTTCCTAGCATTGAGATCACTTTGAGTAAATATATGTTGCAAACCTCTGTGATCTAATTCTAATTCAAATTTCTTACGCACGAGATAATGTCACCAAAGTCATAAGGCATGAACTATAACTGCTAGTTCTAGATCATGGGTTGCATATTTTTCCTCATGCATCTTTAACTTCCTAGAGACATATGCAATCACCCTACCATCTTGTGATAATACCACACCCAATCCATCTTTTGATGGATCAATACATACTATAAATGGTCTATCCATATTTGGAACCTTAAGTATCGAAGCTATAGTCAAACAGTGTTTGAGCTTGGAAAATGCTTGCTCACACTCATTTGTCCAATTAAATTGTACTCCCTTCTGATGAAATGAAGTGATAGGGTTGGCTATTTTTGAAAACCTCTCCACAAATCTCTGATAGTATCCTGCCATACCCATGAAGCTACACACTTCATGCACATTAGAGGGTGTTGGCCATTCTGAAATTGCATCGATCTTTTCTGAGTCAACAACAATGCCTTCACTAGAGATAATGTGTCCAAGATAATGGATTTTTGATTGGAAAAAATAACATTTGGACATTTCTGCATAAGGTTATTTTGTCTTAAGCATTGTAACACCAATCTCAGGTGTTGCTCATGCTCTTTTGGGGACTTTGAATTGATTAGGAAGTCATCGAGGAACACTTGTACAAATTTGTCCAAGTAATTATGAAATACACCATTCATCTGACTCATAAACACTCTTGGGGCATGATATAACCCAAAAGGAACAACCACGAACTCATAATGACCAAAACGAGTTCGAAAAGCAATTTTGGAAATATCATCTTCTTTAACTCTCAGCTGATGATATCCAGATTGAAGATCGATCTTGGAGAATATGATGGCTCCCGTCATTTGATCAAATAGATAATGAATGCGAGGCAAAGGTTATTGATTTCTAATAGTTACTCGATTCAATTGCTTGTAGTCAACACAGAGCTGAAGGGATCCATCCTTCTTCTTTACAAATATCACTGGAGCTCCCCAAGGTGAAACACTAGGTCTAATCATACCCCTGTCCAATAACTCTTGAAGTTTCACTTGCAACTCATGAAGTTCTACAATAGACATTTGGTAGGGGGCTTTGGATATAGGTTTGGTACTAGGATTTAGCTCTATGGAGAATTCAATGTCTCGCTTTGGAGGTAAACAACGAAACTCCTCTGGAAAGACATCAGAGAATTTTGAAAGGAAATGATATTGTTCAAAGGATGAAACCTCTCCCTCATTTAAAGTCATTACAGCATACATTTGACATATTTTCCTAATACTTCTCTTGTTCTACAAGAATGAGATAATTTTTAAAGAAACAAGTCTCCTTTCCCCATGGATAACCATAGATTGGCCCTCATCACTCAAACAATGAAGGGTTTTCTTCGACAACTAAGCACAACCCAGTGGGCTTTAAGCCAGTCCTTCCCAATTATCACATCATAGTGACCAAGTGGCATCAAATAATATTCATATTTGTGACACACACTCCCAAGTCTAAAGGGCACTCTTGCGTTAAGCGTTCAACCTTTTCAGATCGCCTTCAGGCCATCTCAACCTAATCAAAATCATTTTTCTCTAGTGCCACCAATTTACATTTCAAAAGCATTATGAGAAATAAAACTTTCAGTTATACCAGGATCAATCAAAATAGTAACAACCATACCATTTATCTTACCTGATGCTTCAAGCACTATAGACTGATACTCGACCTGGAGATTTTGCACAACTACATGAATCCTATGGGCTCTACCCATATATCTAACAATGTCTTTTTCCTACTCTGATTATGCTTCAATCTTCTTCGCAAGTCCAACATCCATTAGTGGGAGCAATATTCATAAATTTGACGTTTTTTTTAGGTGATTCTTGAGTGCGATCATTAGTTTGTTGAAGATGTTGTCTTGGGTTATTTCTTTGGTTCTTAAAAGTATGATTCTTTTGAAAACCCTAATCATGTGAACCACCTAACTTATGTCTTACATATTGGCCTCCCCTTCGAGGAGGTTTCCCATTGAATAATAGATTTGGGGTTTTATCCCACCCTTTGTTCCCCAATAATTCTTCCTTGGCTATAATTTCTTGTTGCACCACCTCACACAATGTAGTAGGCCTCAAAATGTGCACCTTTTCCTTTATAATAGGATTCAATCCATACAAAAACTTGTTTACGTTGAGGGCTTCAGTATTTATATGGGTAGCATATCGAAGCAACTCCATGAATTGTGCTTCATATTCAAGGATTGTCTTAGTTCCTTGCTTAAGATCATGGAACTCAATCAATTTCCTCTCCAACCATTCAACAGAAAGGTACTTTTCTCGAAATTCCTCTTCAAATCATTCCCATGTCAAGGTAGACATGGAGTATCCCAATTGGGATTCTAAGTTCCTCCACCATAACGATGCACTCTTCTTAAGTTGGTATATAGCCAACTTTGTCTTTTGGTTGCTAGAATAGTTCCACAACTCAAAACATAGGCGCATGTTTTCCAACCAAGATTCTGCTACCTCCCCTTTTGTGGTACCCTTAAAAATAGGAAGCTTAACTTTTTCCAACTCTCTATGTACATCTCCATCATATGGTATTTCTTGTCTCTTTGCTTGAGATGAAGAACCAGGAACTTAAGGATTTTCCCCAACCCTCCTAATCAAGACTTCAATCATCTTTTGGAAAGATAACATCGTATCCCTTACTTGTCTGATGGATATTTGCTCAGATTCTTTATCTTGGGGAGGTGGAGATGAAACTTCCTTCCTCCCCCTTGATGTCCTCTCCATGATTACTTAACCTGACCAAGGAAACATTTCGGTAAGTAAATAAATATTAGCAGGCAAGCCCTAGGTCCTAGATTTTTAACTTTTATCTGATACCATATGTAAGGTCCCACCTTACCAACCATCAATATTATACTAAGGCTGACTTAAAATGAGATTTAAGTTTAAGTTTTTAAGACATAAATTTAATGCAAGGTCATATATCTATATTTTTATTTTTATATTTATTGGTATTCTTTACACTACACACTAATTTCTACTAACTAACTAACCCATGTTAATATTAAACTTCTCATTTAATTTATAGGGTCATGGTTCCTCAAGATCCAAAACTTACAACCATAAGTCTTAAATCACATTTAAATGATAGAGTATTTAGTGGGATAAACAATACCAATATTTACAAACCGCAATTTCCAATAAGCTAATTGTTCATTCTTTTGCAATTAAACATATTTAAGAGTGACTAATTTTATTTTGTTCTAGATAATATGCCTATGAATAATTTGGAAAAACAAAGGGAAGAAAAACAAGATAATTCAACTTCTAAAGGAGTGGTTTCCAATTATTATGAATTCATATGTGAGCTAACAAATACAACAATTGACCTACGCAATTTTCCTTCTTTGGATTTTTAATTCAATGGAATCATCATGCTTATTCTTTGAGATATTTCCAAAAACACCTTGGTTGCAAAGCCTAAATTCACTTAGTCATATTTATAGACAATTCATAGATGTAATTAGCTACAACCATTGAAGCATTATGTCGAACAATGTGCAAGCATGAAAGGTACAACCATTGAGGCATTTTTTCAAACACTTACAACCGTAACCCTTAAGGAAAATTCACCAAAATTAACTAACATGAATGTAAGAATACATAACTTCTTTTTCATTGTCAGTAATACCAATAAGTGAACCTAATACATAAGTAGAATTGTAATCCATATTGATTGCTGCATATAAGAAAATTTAGGCACATAATGACTATAAATATTTAATATTTTTTACAAATAGCTCGCAGCGATGTAGCTACAACCAATGGAGAATTTTGAATAATGGTTAGTAGTCAAAAAACAAGCTCATAAGCTATTAAACTATTAAACAAGGAGTCACAAGTTATTTAAATTATCAATGTATTAACCATTGAGACTTTAAAATAAGAATTCCAAGTTTATATAAATAGAATGGTTTCATAAAAAAAGATTACCCTGGTAAATCACAGCTAAAAAAAAAAAAAGCAAGACAAACCACCACGCAACAACAACACATCTATGAAATATAGCATATTACAGAATCAGATAATGAAACTCTATTTTTTGAAATCAAAGTTGGGGCGACATGGTCAGAAGTTACAGATATCCCCTGAAGTTAAAATGAATTGAAACAGAAATGCCTAGAAATGTGATTATTTAAAACAACAACCAAAAACAAATTCCTACTATCTCCTTTATGCCTTTTGTCAAACATATATTGTGCAAACTTGTCTACAACTCTAAAAAGAGAAGGAAAAACCAAATTTATGCTATTAACATGTTTTCATAAAACTCATGGCAGCCTGAATTCTTTAGCCATTAAGACATGATGTAAATCAACTTGCAATGAAACTGTACAAAAAAACTTACATAAAATAAATTATAGTTATTGCAAAATTCCTTCAACATTTAGTGTGCAACATTTGATATACATCTAAGCTTCGGCCAACAATGAAATAAGAAAAACCATGTAACGAACTACAAAAGAAACACAATATAATGTTGTCAACATACCTGACAGTGAATTTATACAACTAAAAAAAATGGGAGTATGCTCCATCTACAATGAGAGTATGCTCCAACTCCAATATCCTTACCAACTCATTGTGAACAACCCGATTTTCCTCCCAGCCATATCCAGGAAGAAATTCTCCCCCTAGAACCCCCAAGCTACAAAAGCTCACAAGCAATATGAAAAGACAACATTAGAGATATTGGCAAGGCAAACTAAGGAAGCAAGTTTTCACTTCCTCTCAATACCAGTCATGGCCAACCTCAATGGCTAGAGGTCTTCAGATTTATTATGGAAGAAATTGGTTATTCTCCATATCTCTTGTTCTCACTATTTTCCTCCAATCGCTTCCACTATTTTCCTCGAGTTGACTAGAGCTTATGGAGACATAGCCAAAGAGGTTTGGGTGAACTCCTAATTATATTGTTGTTATGTGTATTGGTTATTATTTGCATTATTTGCTGTTATATCTTTTCATATCAGTTTAAGCAAATCAACTTAAAGAACTTAAAAGTTAAAGGTAAACACAAGCATACACTTATTTCAAGCACTTTTAATTCTGCAATTACCAATCATAAGCATATATCTGGAGAATATAAATAAGCTTTGGAGTGGGAAAGGTTCTTGTAAGCTCACAAGAAGCCTTTAGGTCCCCATTTCAGATCATTATTTGAGGAAGAATTTTTATAACCCCAATTCCTTAAACATGTCTAGGAAGTTAGGTTTAGATACAACACATCCTTAATTGAGCATTTAGGGGATGGGTATGTTACGAACGGTATAAGATCTAAGTTTCATCACTTGGATTTAATGGGCTAAGAAGGGAGGAAACAAGTGGGCCTTGTTGAATTTTCTTTGAATTAAATTTTATCTGTTTATCTAATCCATATTTGAGTGTGATGTGAAATAGTAGTAGAACATCAATTTTAGATGAGCATAGACTAGTGGAGGTGTAACCAAGGTGAGTAGATACATGAAATTTTATTATTTTCTTAATCCATCAGTTGTGTTGTTTCAACACAAAAGAAAACTCCTGAAAACAAAAGAGAAAGGAAAATGGTTGGTAGAAAGATGGTACAATGGCGTCAAGGAGAAAACTCACATTGTATATGCGAGGAATATGGAGGAATACCAAAAATCCTCTCAATCTAGAAAAAATGCTAAGAAATATGAGGGAAGACAATGAAAGGATCATTCAGGAAAAAGGCAATTGGAAGTGAATGGTATGTTTCTACAAAGTCTTTCTGCAATACAAAATAAACTATACTAAGGACGAACAGTTAGCAATGCAAAGAGAAATCCCTCTCAAAAAAGTAAAAATACTCTACAAAGTCAATGTCAACATGGGAAGCAAACCCAGCTCAACTTCAAGACAAAGGAGTACTTAGCATCAAGGCCATTAGAACTTGTTCATACATATCTTTGTGGGCTAGCAAGAACACAAACATTAAAATGTAAAATCTACTTTATGTTGTTGATTAATGATCTCACAAGAATGACATGGGTTACTTTTCTTAAAGAAAAATATAACGCAACAAGATTAAGGCTTATAAAGCTCTTATTGAGAATGACACTCATCAAAAAGTCAAATTCTTATACATAGATATAAGGTCAAACAAAGACATGCTACTCTATATTTATGTGTCTAGCTTCAAATGCTCATTGATTACTTCCATTATCTTAGGGAGTGGTTGTGATGGAATGGATTAATTTTTTCATGTTTCTTTAGTGAAACCATTGTTTTTTTCCTTTCTTTCATTTATTTGTCCACTCTTAGACCCAACTATGATGAATGAAAATAAAAATCTGTTAATTGAAATTAAGAATTATCATTTGAATGGGAAAAAGATGAGAACCACCTCTATAAATGTAGAGGGTATTCATATATCAAATGATACTGATTCTCTTTAAGTACAATTTTTTTTAGAAAATAACACTTGGAATTTTAATCTATTATTTTATTATGAAAAAATAAATAATTTTTTAATTAATATCATTTATATAATTGATATCAAATAAAAATAACAAAAATTTAATTTATATCACAAAAAGCTTAAAATTAAAACTAAGCAAATATGGAGAATTCTTTCTAATCTTGTCACATTCGCAATTGTACCACTGTAAGGTAGAAAGTTATTTTATAATTATTATAATTAAAAAAATATCAACGTAAAAGAATTAAATTTTAAAATAAAAATATATCATATATATTTTATAATGATACAAAAATTCCAAATAGACATAATTAAAATTTGTAAATATATTAACAAATTAAGAGTACTTAGTTCACTCAATATACATATCAAATATAGTATTAAACTTTGCTACATATTGATTTTTTGGGAAACCTATACACTCCATAAAAGGGTCGTGGTTTCATGGTGGGAATTACCCAATCTCTAGCTCTCCCCCATATGATGATTATAAGCACAACTCCACCAAATCCAATTCCCACCCCTATTGTGAGTGTTATTAACGACATCTTTTCATCCACATGTTTCAACCATCCCACTTTATCTTTATTCGTAAGACCACCAACACCTTCCACATGGCATGGTGGCAATGGAGGTCCACATAAACATTTGTTTCTTTCAAATGAAGTTTGGTTGAATGTACTTAATTGTGTTTCTCTTGGGATTCGTCCACAACTTGTTGGATGAAAAATAAAAAAAACCCAACCAAAACAATTGAGAGAGCTCTTTAGAAATCCTTCCACTCAAATAGAGTTTGAACTTTTGACGAGATTAGCTATGTTCTCCCCTCGTTTTTCTGTTGATCTGAGCAACTTTCAATTAACCAACAGACTTGGTGAGACTTGTTTCAGTGGTTACCTTGAAACTTTAGAAAATTAACCCCTGTCTAACCTTTACGAAGATCCAACTCAATCTATATTCTTGATGGACTTCTCTATTGCTTCTAAAACATTTTCTCGCCAAAGGCACACAAGCAGGTTTGGAAGCCTTGATCAGAGTGGGATAGAAAATACTAGGAAAATATTAGGGAACCAAAGTTGAAACAAAATCTTGTACTTCCCTAAAGTCAAGGGCCTTCCTCAATAAATTTTATCATATTTGCAACAAATACAAATTTTAATAGCAAAAGAAATTTCAAAATGAGGTATTAAGTGAAGGAATTGTTTAACAAACCCATTTATTCTTTCTCTAATCAGAATAAAAAGGCTTCATGATTTAGCAAACAAACTTGCAAATAAAACATTTCATAGTTAACAAGATAGTCTTGTAGGGATTTCTATCCAAACGCTTTGAATGAAGGAGAAGCCTGAGTTTCTTAAACATATTTTGAGCCTCTCTATGAAAGTCAATAGCTCTCCACCATTTACACCCTTAAATGGACTCCATCACAGTAGCATCAGGCTACACCTGTGAATTCCCATCCATTATTTGTTGTTTATGTGAACCTTGTAATGTTTCCTTTAAAGGATTACAAACACCTACCCATAACCTGCAAACTTACCAAATTGGTTGTGTCAAGCTACAGTGAAAAGCACAAGTTACTACTTTTAGCAATTTGACAGTGACTTCTCTCCTATACACCTTACACCCAGGGAAAATTCTATCCCCTTGCCAATGATACATTGAATGACCGTTAGTTTAGTCAAGTTTATTAAATTTAGATATGTATACATCTTGAAAAATAGGATATAATATAAGGGTTAATACAATCACTTTTCTTCTCAAGTTAGCATGGTTTGATGGATTCTATTACATACTTGGCTTGATATTTTGATGCCTTTGTGTGATATGGATATGGAATTACAAGAAAAAATTGAGTTAAAAAATTGGATTTGATGAACATCCATTTGTGTCCTATTATGAGATGACTTGGTGAATGGGTATGCAGGAAACTGACCTAACTCGAATGTTCATTTGCAAAAGACCAACCAAGTTATGGCTAATATATTTCCCCTCGTGTCCAAAGATGAAGCTCACCATGAAGGGTATCTTATCTCACTTTGTAGACATGGTTTATCACATCAAATTTGTAGTTGTTCGCTGCAAAAACGGATCCCCTTTCACAACTCCCTGTGTTTGTTGGCATTGCAGGTTACTAGATTGGATATATTTGCAATTGAAACTTACATTAGATAAATTATTTATATGGAATATATATTTTTTTTCCACTGTAATTTCATTTTATGTTGTAATCTATCTATTGACTTTGTCAACTCAATCTTTGACACATTGGGTTACAAGTATTTGAACAAGGGTTTATCAGATTTCAATTTTGCATTGGACCTTGGTTTCCTAGCTAATGCATGAAAATATACTTTCTTCAAGCCTAATTTCATATTCTATGCCACTTACTTATCTGATAAGATCAATTATTGGATATATATTACCATCGATAAGAACCTAAGAGAAGAACCCGAGTATTAAGTGTATCCTATATTCAAGTACTTTGAGAATTGGTTCCAGGATGAGAATATGTAGGATGGATTTTTCTCAACTTTATTGAAAGCACAAACACAATTTGTGAATGACAGGAAGGCCAAGCTTTGGTCAAGCTTTTTCTGTCTCTCAGTGAATTAATCTTGAATTACATCTGATATATCCTAAATATCTAGGAAATATGATGTCTGCTATTTTCATTCAATGTTTATTGGATGCTTTTCTTTTTCTTATTCTATGTGAATGATTTCTTCTGGGTACACTTGTTTTCCTTTTTCACATATATGTGACAATGTATATGAATGATTGTCAAAGGACAACATTTTATGAAGGCATTGGACTGAACACAGAGGATTCGATATGCATGTTATCATTGAGGTGTGTTAGAAGTTTCATATAGATCACAATACTTAAAAGAAATTTTGTGTGTCTAACATTGAGTTATAGCGATGTTTTGTGTGGGATGGATTTTCGCAATGTATTTTTATGATTGATGCAGACACACCGAACTACAACAAGGGATTTTACTATTGTCTTGGATGTTGAGAATCCAGAATTCAAAAAGAAATTTGATAGGGTGGTAGACATCAACCAAAAAATAATAACAATTGGAGAAATCCAAGCTCCTGGCTTTGTGAATAATCTCCAAAGAATTCCTATTATAGTTTCTTTGGTGTCATAATTAACAACAACTTATTTGATTCCACCTGTGGATTCTGATTCTTTGAATTACACTGATTTTGAGCCACATGTTGTGTACTAGATGCATTTCATACATGCATAGCTGCAGGGTTGCACTATATCGTCGAGAGTGGAGCTCTATGACTTTATTCCTTTCTTTGTAGTAGAAGATTGTCTTTACATATGCACATGTTATATGCAATGTTGGAGTTTTGTAATATAAAATTCTCAACAATATAAAGTCCATATGTCTTGTTAGTAAACAAAATAATTAGACTTAATAGGCATTTTAATGCCATGATTTGTGTAAACATTAATCTCTCATAGGTTGAGAGAAGTGGTAGAGAAAAGATTAATATCTCCTACCTTGATAGAAGTGGTGGTTAAGATCAACACATACAAGAACTGTGTGGTGGAATATTATCAAAACTGATAGAGGTGTATGCAAGAGTGTATAGTAAGAACCTTGACAAACATGCCCACTAAAGCTTGCAACATTGTTTATAGGAAGAAAAAATTATGTTTCTTTTTTCCAAACATGTAAGTTAGTATCTTACAGTTTAATGAATATATTTTCCTATTATCATATATGGTTTTATAGTTTATCAAAAAATTAGCCAAGACTTCACAATGTTTTATAACTTAGTAAAATAATCACTAAGACTATACAAATTTTTATCATTCAGTGAAAGATTCACTAATATATTACATTTTTTTATAATTCAGTGAAAGATTCACCATGATTTTACAAGATAATATAATCTTGTGAGAGATTTTCCAAATAAATTATATATACATATTATATTATTGATAAAATCACCTTCCATTTTTCCAATGTATCATGGGGATTACCCATTTATTATACATATAAATTTAGGAGGGTTCTTAAATTTTTCCCTATCTATGAAGCTTTAGAAGCTTACATTAAAACAACGTGGAGCCAAAATCTTGGTGAACCTTGTGTACAAATTTCATATATTGTCTCGCTATATTTTGTGAGATATGATTCAAGGAACTTAGGGTTTTTGCAAGCTCCAAAATTCCATCTCAACCAAGTGAACTTGGTAAAACCGTTATAACTCTCTCTGAGCATCAAATTTAAATTCCATAAAAAGTGACAGAAAGAAGAAGGACTTTAGTTTCTTGGATATCATTTTCAGGGCTAAAGGTTGAAATAGTGAGACGTGGCACTTCGTACAAATTCGCTCTACTGAACCATTCTATAATTAGGTCATCATGGGAGATTGGGCATAACTCTTTCTTGAAGAATCCAATCTCAATCAGACATGTGGGGTTGGAAATATTACTCTGAAGGCTACCGTAGGATGAAATTTCAGACCTTGGAGATTCTAAACTACAGAGATACAACATATTCAATATTGATCTCCTATAAAGCAAGAAAAAGGTGTGTATTTTTTAAAATTTGCATAACTTTTGTTTGAAAAATTAGTTTGAAGTGATTCAAAGGGAACAGTGAAGCATACATATTATTAATTGATGCCCCAAAGAAAGAAAATAAAAGCACCTAGTAAGCAACCTGAAATCTCTACTATGACGCATGAAGAAGAGGAAGAAATGCAACATGATATATCAAAATTACATGACCAAGTGCAACAAATTTTGCTCTCACAAAAAGTAACAGAAGCTAAGATGGATGGTTTGAAGAATGGCCTGGAATCTAAGATGGATGGTTTGAAAAATGGTATGGAAGCTAAGATAGATGGCATAAAAAGAGACGCGGGAGTTTTGAATGGTGGTTTAAAATCAAACATGGAAGTAATGATGAATGTCAAGATAGAGGCATTGAAGGAAGGTTTGGCAAAGTTGCTAGAAGAAAGTCGTCCCAGTGGTGACAAGGAAATCCATGAAAATCATGATGAATAAAAAGGAATATCAATTACGATTTTAAAGCATCTAATGTGGGGTTTAAGAACCACCACATTCCAAAGATAGATATGAGGAAGTTTGATGGCAAGGATCTGGTCACTTGGATACTACAAATGGAGCAATATTTTGATCTGCATGATGTGCAACCCTCACAAAAGGTACGTATTGCACATTTATATTTAGAACCCAATCAGTTTGTATGGTATATATGGATTTTTTCTCGTAAACCACTTGTCACCTGTTCAATTTTTACGGAGGAAATGATACCACATTATGAAGATACAAAGAGCAACATCTTCTTTAGCCAATTGATAAATCTCAAACAAAAGGGTTTAATGGCGAAACACATTGAAGACTTCCAAAAATTGAATATTAGGGTAATCAATATTCGAGAGGAGCATAATATTTATGTATTCATATGGACTTTAAAAAATAACATCCAACATGAGATTCGCCTTTGGGAACCTGATTCATTGGAGAAGTCATTCAAGGTGGCGAGAAAAGTTGAAAGAAAAATTATGGCAACAAAAAAGTCTGCCACTCACACCTATAAAGATGGAAGTGTTGTTACTCCTAGTCTTCCACAACCTACAAGGTTGACAACACAAAAATTGGAAGAGAAAAGAGCAAAAGGGCTTTGTTATAGTTGTGATAGAAAATACACTAAAGGTCATAAGGGTTCTCAAAAGAAATTATTCTACATAGATTATGAAGAGGAGGAAGAAAAGGAAGAAGAAACATCAAAAGAGGAGGATATAGATGAGGAACCAACCCCAAATAAAGAAGAAATGAATCTGATTGTATCTTTTAATGCATTTGCATGAATTACCACTCCTAAAACTCTCAAGATAGAAGGATATATCAAAAATAAAAAGGTAATAGTGCTAAGTGATTCAGGTAGTACCAATAATTTTATTCCTTGTAAGATAGCCAAGGAATCAAATTGCTTCTTATATCTAGTACTAGAGTTTCAAGTGATGATTGCAAATGGAGGAACTATAAATTTCTCTGGAAGAGCCATAATATCAAGCTAACCATGGGGGAATATGTCTTTAATATTCCAATGCTTTCCATTCCAATGGGTGGTGTTAGTGTTGTACTAGGAATCCAATGGTTACAATATTTGGGAACAATAACTTTCAATTTTCAAGAAATTTTCTTGAAATTTTTTTGGGAAGGAAAGGAAGTTGAATTAAGGGGTATCACAAGGAAACTAGGAAATATAATTAGCTCTAATGGCATGACAAATATTATTAAGAAAGAATAACGAGGCGTAATTTCACAATTATGCTCACTAGGGGTTCAAACATGAAAATCATCTATTTCTCCAAATCTCCAAGAAAGTCTTAGACAATCATTCCAAGGTGTTTGGGACTCCCAAAGGCCTCCCACCTATTCGTGATCAGGATCATGCAATTCACTTTATTCCAGTAAATGTTCCTCCAGATACCAGACCTTACAGATATCCTTATGTCCAAAAGAGTGAAATTTAACGTATGGTTACAAAAATTCTAGAGGCTGGTATAATTCAACCTAATCAAAGTTCTTTCTCTGCTCCAGTAATATCAATGCACAAGAAGGATGGATCATGGCGTATGTGTCTAGATTATAGGGAACTCAACAAGCTCACTATTGAAGATAAAGTCCCCATTCCTGTCATTGATGAATTGTTGGATGAATTACAATGGTTCAATTTACTTCACCAAGTTGGATCTTCGTTCATGATATCATCAAATTAGAATTAAGACTAAAGACATTCTAAAAAAACATTCAGAACTCATGAGGGTCATTATGAATTTTTGGTCATGCCTTTTGGCCTTACTAATGCACCTTCCACATTTCAAGGTTTGATGAATTCCATTGTCAAACCCTTCCTTAGAAAATTTTTGTTAGTAGTTTTTTATGATATACTAATCTACAACAAGTCTTGGAAGGATCATGTTCAACATGTTGACAGGGTGCTCAAACTATTGTCGGAGTAACAATTATGTGCAAAAACCTCCAAATGTTTCTTTGGAGTACAAGAGGTGGAATATTTTAGTCATGTTGTATCTCATGAGGGTGTTAAGGTAGACCCTAACAAAATTACAACCATTAAGGAATGGAAAATCCCCACAACCATAAAGCATCTTCAAGGACTTCTTGGGTTGACAGGGTATTATCACAAGTTTGTGAAGAATTATGGGAGAATAGAAACACCTCTAACACCATTACTATAGAAGGATGCATTTTCTTGGACTCTAGAAGAAACGAAGGGCTTTCAACATCTTAAAGAAGCAATGTCCCAAGCATCGATCTTAACTATGCCATGCTTCAAAAAAATATTAGTGTGGAATGTGATGCTTCACGAAATGAATTGGTGTTGTTTTAATGTAAAAAGGAAAACCCATTGCTTTTTAAGGTCATCCAATCAAAGGAAAGTATTTACACAAACCTATTTATGAGAAGGAAATGTTGGAAATACTACATGCACTAAAGTAATGACGATCTTAATTAATGGGAAGAAACTTCAAGATAAGCATAGATCATGATAGTCTTAAATATTTTTCAGAACAAAGATTATATTCAAAAGAGCAACAAAAATGGGTGACAAAGATGTTGGGTTATGACTATGAAATCATCTACAAAAAAGGGAAGCAAATTTTGTTGTAGATGCACTCTCAAGAAATTATGAGGATGTGGAAGCATTGCTTTGTGCCATTTCTATTATCCAACCTCAATGGATAACTGAAATAAGGGATGAATGGAAGAATGATGAAGAGGTGTGGTTACTCATTCAAAAGTTGCAGGAAGATCCAAGTACATCTGATACATTTAACTAGAAAAATGATTCATTATGGTACAAAGATCACTTATATGTTTGTAAGAATTCCCAACTCAAACAATAGATTCTTTTGGAATTGCACACCTTTCCCTTAGGAAAGCACTCATGATTTTTAAAAACTTACCATAGGGTCAAGAAGGAATTTTTTTGGATGGCCTTAAATATGGTATTCATAATTTTGCGGCAGAATCTTTGGTTTTCCAACAAAATAAAGTTGAGACAGTTAAGACCTCAAGTCTGCTATAAGATTTAGCCATTCCAAGTCAGCGTTGGGAAGAGGTATCAATGGATTTTGTCACAGGTTTACCCAAGTCTAAAGGAAAGTGTGTCATCATGATGGTAGTTGATAGAATTACCAAGTATGCACAATTTTGTGCATTATATCATCCTTTTAAGGCCAACACAGTTGCTACTGCATTTATGGAAACAATTCAAAATATTCATGGAAATCCAAAGATTGTAGTAAGTGACAGAGATCCCATTTTCACTGGAAATTTTTGCATGGAATTATTTTCTTGCCTTAGTACTCAATTAGCTCATAGCTCATCTTATCATCCTCAATCTGAAGGGAAAACTGATAGAGTGAACAAATGTTTGGAAGGATATCTTCGTTGCTTTGTATATGACAAACAAACACAATGGGTCAAGTGGTTACTTCTAGCTAAATGGTGGTATAACACTTCCTTCCATGTTGCAGCAAAAATGACCCCATTTATGGAACTTTATGGATATCATTCACCATCCATCACATCATTTTTAAGAGAAAATTATAAGCTTCAAGCAATGGAAGATCACATCGAGCATCAACAAGAAGTTCTCCAACTCTTAAAGGATAACCTCACTTTGGCGCAGAATCGAATGAAACAACAGGCATATCAACATTGCAGTGAAATAAGTTTTGATGTAGGTGACTGGGTATTTTTACGGCTACAACCATATAAACAAATGTCTCTCAAGCAAGATAAGAAGAATAATAAATTATCACACAAGTACTACGGTCCTTACAAGGTGTTGCAAAATATTGGTGCTACGGCATACAAATTGGAGTTTCCTGCATCTTCCCAAATACACCCAGTTTTCCATGTTTCATGCTTAAATAAGGTTATAGGTGACAAGATTCCAGTTCAAACAATGTTGCCAAAACTTGACGAAGAAGGAAGAATCCTATTTGAACCTGAAGCAATTATGGAAACGATAACTCGATAGCTACGGAATCAATAAATTTTAGAGTATCTCATTAAGTGGAATAACTTACCCGCTAAAGATTCCACATGTAAGGATGAGAATTTTATACAGAAGCATCCAGAACTACTCAAGCATTGAGGACAACATTTTTTTCAAGGAGAGGGACATGTTAGTTCCCTATAATACTAGTATATCCCCTTATTGTTATTGTTGTGCCCATGTAGTCCCCATATTGTTATTGTTGTACCCCATAGAAGCCCACTATTGTTATTGTTGTGCCCTTACATTATTATTGTTATGTAGGCTCTGATTATATTGTGATCCCTTAGACCCCTATATATACAAAGGAGGCCTTGTCATTTGTATCATCTAAGAATTGTTCATTTATGTAATTTAAAGGAGGTTTCCTACTCGAAGAGAATAATTTTTAAGTTGTTGATCTATCTATTTGTGATTTATACGCATAACAATCATATGTTAACCATTATTACTTTACATATGTTAATATAATGTCACACATATCATGTATGGTCATAGTAGATATGGCAGACATATCATGTATGGTCATAGCAGATTTGACATAGAAAATCTTATATTTGACATGGCAAATATATAATGTATGGTCATGGTATATCACATATATTTGAAATAGCGGACCTTATATTTGACATGGCAGACACATCATGTATGGTCATGGCATATCTCATATATTTGACATGGAAGACCTTATATTAAACATGAAAAACCTTATATTAGACATGGCAGACACTTTATGTACTTTTACATGGAAGACCTTATATTAGACATGGCAGACACTTCATGTATTTTACATGGCAGACCTTATATTAGACATGGAAGGAACTTCATATATTTGACATGCCAAACCTTATATTAGACATGGCAGACACTTTATATATTTGACGTGGATGACACTTCATGTATTTTACATAGCAGACCTTATATTAGACATGGAATACACTTCATATATTTGACATGGAAGACCTTATATTAGACATGGCAAACACTTCATATATTTGATCACACTTCATATATTTGATATGGCAGACCTTATATTAGACATGGAAGACACTCATGTATTTGACATGGCAGTTTGGATAATTAACTTCTATATCTAGTGTTATCACAATAGTGACTTTGATTCATATTTACATTAATATCGTATCATTATTAATTATATAGCTTTGAGAATAGTATGTGTATTGCATATGGCAGAGTTGTTTGGTTATTGATTTAATCCCTTTCCGACAGTACTTTCAGTAAAGGAATCAAACTCTAATAGATCGGTTAGGGTTTGTTAGTCTGTGACACATGTACAATGACCATGCTACAGTGACCTATAGTGACCAATGACAAGCTCATGATAATCAATGTATATCAGCACAATCATCTGATGGTGTTCAATATCATGACTGACAGTGAATATAGTATTACTATGATTCAGTGATGACAAATATGTTTGCAACTCTCTTGGATTAGTTTGGTTTAGTTCACAAACAAAGTTGTGAACTGGCCTTAGATGGCCCTAGGAGGCTTGATGTAATATGTCTTAATGGATATGCTTTGTATCTCAGTTGAACGATTGATGAAAGCTAATAAAAGAAGAAGATTTGAATTATGAGTTTTCCCCCTTGTGAGGTTTTGCCCTGGTCTTCGACCAAATTCTAGTGCCCCCTTTTTGTGCATGTTTTTATTCTTATGTTTCATTTATTTCCGTTGCATTATTAATGATATTGTTCTTTCTACCTAATTGTTAATGAGTTGATGATATTATGGGGTGTATACATATGTAAATGATGTAAAGTATGTAAATGCAATTATCAAAGTAAAGAACAATATAGCCCTAAGAGAAATTAACGAAGATATGAATGACACATTGTCTTCGGCTAGTGGTGGCTGCAAGGGCTATTAGCTAGAAGAGATGATGGGAGAAAAAGTTTCTCTGATGGGGTTACTTGCTTTTGGTGGAAAAAAAGGAAAAAGTTATTTTCATGGTGGGGAGCATGTTAGGATGCTACCTTAACCCCCTTATTTAAATACTTTATTGATGTATGAGACCACCTTCATTAAATAAGGCCCGTTAAATAGTTAGTTAACAATCACTCATTGTAAAAAGTGTCTTCTTTCTTAATAAGACCCAGATCAGTTAGTAAGCTCTCATTATTTGTGGAACCATGTGTAATTAAGATTCTCTATGAATAGTTATATATTAAGTAGAAGGTTATGTCATGTTTTATCAAGAAGTTTATTGTATTTGAAACATTTCTCTTGAAGGTTACCCTATTGAAGAGGGAAGTGAACATAGCTCTCAATTTTATGTTATCAAATAGATCGTTGTTAGGGTTTATCTTTCTTCTCTTGTGTTTGTAGGTTTTTGCATTACATTTTATCTTAATGTTTTCAAGTTTTGTAGTTAATTATATCACACTTCTATAATGGCAAGCATACAAGTTAAATCTATTTTATCTCCACCATGTAAGTCCAAATACTTTATTTAACTATGATACTCTAAGATGCAAACTTATCTTATCTGAAGCATGATAGACATTTATCATCCATGCATGGCATTCTAAAAAACACATGCTTATCATATCACTATTACAATTTTATGCAAGGTAGGTATTAACGGTGAATGTAACTCCTACACCCTACCTCCCTCATCCCTGTAGCCTAACATTAACATCTATCATTTTTTTAGTGTAGACACCTCTACTCATTGGTTCTAAACTCGATAATGGAGATACCTATACTAGTTACACCAACACACTTTTGCTAATGCTCTGAAACTCTAAGCAATCTCCTCTTTGAATTAGTTTTGAGTGAGACACCATCTCTTCCAATTTTGGAAGAAACATCACTAATTTAGCTATTGTTATTGACTCATCTTTAATGGTGTTGTTCTTTGAAGTTTTTGGTTGGAATTCGGCAAAACAAATTTTGGTCAAATCATATTTTTTTTGTGGTTTAAAATCAGTTTTTGAATACATAAATTGATTCACAATAGTGAAAAACCCCAAACTTCTTGAATTGAGCATACTTCACAAATGAAACTTATAATTCTAATAAATTCCTACAAGATTGTCCACAAATTTAACTTGAAAATATTAGTAAAAAGCGCTCCAAAACATTAAACTATTTAACTATAACCTCTTTAATTATTAATAATAAAATAGAATATTTATTTAATATTAAATTATTTATTACTCTTAAATAATAAATATAATAAAAAACAATAAATTCAATGTTCAAAAATAATAATTATTTTATTAAATAAAAAAAATAATACCGAAAGAAACAAATTATTAAAAAAAATATAAAACAAACAATAATTAAGAAAATATAAAAATCCAATCAATGTCAAATTATCTTTATTTCAAAAATCTTTTAATTCCTTAATTTAAGAGCAAAAAAGCATCGTACATCTAAGAGTAAAGTGTTGTCGATGAATAAGGAATTCCAAAATCAAAATATTTAAACCCTGAATTAACGTCTTCAATTTTAAGTTTGATCTTTGTATTTTGATCAAACAAAATTTACAACTTTTATGGTTTAATATTATATATTAAATTTTATTATTTTTTATAATATAACAAGTGAAATGGTCGGGCAAGTGAAATTATAGCACGAAATCCATTGGATTGTGTATCATATTAATTCCTTGCACAATTATTTGTCACTTACCAGGGTTTCCATGGCTCTACTTTTCAAAAACTGCTTTTATATGCTTTAGGTGATTGTGATGCAATGTGTAGCTCTAAATGCGTGTCTGGGTGGACACCAATAACAACAATAACAAAGTGGTTCCTAAACCATCTTAGTCCAATTCTTATAGAAATATTATATATCCTCTATCGTTTTTGAGAAAATACATGAGTATTCGCCATCTGATTTGGTCTATATTTTGTGAAGCTACCTTCAAGCAGGGTGGATTTGTGATTTACAATGCTATGCATGAACATTTAACATTGTACTTTAAGTATAATGATGAGTCAATTTTAAGTATAATGATGA
>APFE030269351.1:395-13031 GCA_000404065.3 Pinus taeda | reverse complement strand
AATGTAAAGGAGGTTGCCCCCTCAAAGAGGCTGAATTCTAAGGCATTGATCTATCTTTTCTATCTTTTCTTGAGCTGGTTTCATAACATGGCCACTCTGCATTAAAATCCATCCATGTTTCTTTGGTCTCCTCGATAGATTGGAAAGGGTGATTGAAGAGGGATTCTAGATCTTCTTGTAGAGGTAGTTAGTAGATCACTTATGGGGAGGAAACTATGCTCTTGACTACTACTAATATTCTCTCTTTCTAATAGGCTAAGAGTTTTCCAGTTGTGCCTAGAATTTGATAAACCTTTCAGAGTAACATTTTTCAGACTTCTGATAAATCCTGAGTTATTCTTTCTGGTCATTGATTATTGTGTAGCACATGGATTAGTGCACGAGAGTTCTTATATAACCTTGAAAATAAAAACTTTTTAAAGAAATAAACTGAATATACTAAAAGAAAACAACTTCTAAGGGAAATATATAATGTACTTGGATTCGCTCACACTACTAAGACTTTTTGTCACTAACTTTATGTTCATCATGAATTAGCTCATCTTTTGCATGAATCAATCTTAAAAGAAAATAAAACACACTTGCATAAAATGAAACATTCCATTCCAACAAATAAAAATCAAACCATGCTCACAATATTATAAATTTATTAGGACCTGTTGTGCTTTGCAAACAACCCCCCATTTCATATTATTTTTATTTACAAAAGCATTAAAATATGAAATGGGTCCCTCTTAAAATAAAATTGATGTCAAAACCCTTACTTTGTGAAAATCCAACAATTCAAAGGAGCGCTTTATAAAATCACCCTTAAAAGCAATATCTCTTTAAAAAATTGGAAATAAAGCAAATATGTGTTTATTGCGATAAAGCGATCGCAAGATCGCATATCGCAATAACATAAAGGATGCACTGAACAATCAAAAGGCTCCCCGACGCGATAAAGCTATCGGCGATATCGCAATTGGCAAATTCCCTTGTGCACCACTAACGCGCCTCTCATTAAAACCCCGATGCGATAAAGCCATCGACGATATCGCAATCGGCAATCCCCTTTGTACTGCAAGCATTGTACATATGCCTTTCGCCGATGTGATTTCGCAATCGGTAATCGGCGGTTCCCCCTGTTGAACCCTTAATGCGCATATGCCGTTCGCCGATGAGATATTGCAATCGGCGATCGGCAATATTTAAAGTATTGTTAAAACTAGCCATGCGCCCTCGCCCGATGCGATGCGATAAGGCACGGTTCTCAACAAAAAGCCGTTAAAAGTGATTGGAAAGCTCGATTTAATGATAGTTAAGGCATAATTATTCCCTCTCGGCCGCCAGTATGCCCATTGCATGATTTAAAAGATCTTTCGACAAAATATTGGACTAATGAGCATTTATAAGGTGGCAGGTCCTATACGGTCCCTTAAATGAGTCCATACCCTCAGATCTGCCTATAGATCGTCTCCGCGCCGTTTTAATAAAAGCAAAGTATATCAATGTTATTCTTTCTTTTTACTATCAACTATGGGTTTAACTGTTATCTCTGTGTTACGCCAAAATCATCTCTCTGTGCAGAATACAGTTTTTCAAAGCAATTCGGGCATAATGGGTAAAAAATCAAAGAAAGTTGCAGGTGTTATCAACCCACCCGCTGCGCCACAAGCAGTAGCAAACAGTAAGAAGGGTCTGATATCAGACACGACATGCGCGGGCCTTGCTAGGACAACTTGGCAAGGAACTTATGATTTGTTAGAGGCCAAGAAACCAACGCAGGTGGTAGAGGAAGCCACCGCAAATTCATTCAAAAAATCAGAGTGCACTCTCAAAGACTTGGCCGATTCCTTCCTCCATAGGATAGCGGCAAGGGAACAAATGCTCCCATATACTAATGTTATCAAATGGGCAATTGAAGAAATCCCTATTACAAACAGGACTTTCGTCACAAAGGATGGAAGGATTTTTGGGTCGTTTAAACCGGAAGATCTGAGGCAAATGTACCATTTGCCTAAGCCAGAGAAAGTATACAATAGCGCATTTCTGGAGAAATTCGCAAGTGAAAATGAGATTGAGTCTGAGCCCATCAAAGATTGGAGACAGAACCCAAATAAGCACAAACATGAAGCCTCCGGTAAGTACTCAGTCCCCTCTTTGTGTTCTCCTTATTGCTATGCCGCTATAATGATGTGTAGATTATGGGGTATGCACGATTCTGCCATTTTCACCATTGAAATGGTTCCCCTCATGGAGGCGGCAGTCAATAGTTGGATTATGGATTGGGCTACTATCCTTTCGGATAAGCTTGCACTTGCTGTTAGTGAATTTAGGAATCAAACCAGAGTCAGCGAGAGGAAAATTTCTCTGTTCTACTACAGTGCTTATATTTTAGATACTTTGTGTTTTAATTCTGAATTCCCTATTCTTGGTTGGAGATGGACCACACAGGACCCCTCGCCCATCCATATTTATCATCACAAAATGTGGAAGTAATCCCATAAGAATCATTTATATCAAATTTGTAATGGTTTCATGGTCCCTGTATATTATGCAATTTTCGATAAGCCTATTCCGAGGATATCTTACCTAGCCTCTTTTGATTTTCCTGCGGTGGGTAGTTGGTTTGGGGAAGAATATTTTACTTATGTCAGAGTTTATGGTAGCCAAGCCAATCCCCATGTCCCCCCCTTATATGTCCCTGACAAGCTGTTAGCAAGGGAAATTGCATACCAACTTACAGCTAAGAGTACCACACAGACTCTTAAGCAGGAGAAGAAAAGGGGCTGGACTACTTTTCCTTTAAGATGTGGAGTCTTTACCCTGAATGATTTGAAACATGCAGAAAAAGAAGCCTACAAGATTCAAGCTCTAAATCTTCCTATAATTCCGAATAGACCATATGATCCAAACCGATATGCATATGCCGCTCTCGAACATGCTAAATTATCAATATTTGAGAACAAAGAAGATATGTTCGATGATGTTTTTGTCTCAGCTGAATCAATAGGTCATGCTAAAGAGCTTGCCAAGACAAGATATAATGACGAAGGGTTATCTGAATTTAACAAGCTCAGGGAGCAGAGGTTGCAAACTCTGCCCCTAGACCTAATAATGCCAACCCAAGCAGCATCTTCAAGCAAGCCTAGCCAACAACAAAAGAAAGAACCCCCTGCTACAGTGAAAACCAAAAACAATGAGCAGGAGGAACAACAGAAGAAAAACCAAGAGGAGAAGCTGAAGAGAGAACAACAAGAGCGTTTAAGGAAAGAACAAGAAGAACTCTTAAAGAAAGAGCAGGCAGAACGCTTAAGAAAAGAAGAGGAAGATAGGCATAGAAAAGAGTAGGAAGACATTCAGCAAAAGAAGCAAGAAGAGATGCGGCAGAAGGAACAGGAGCAGCAAGAGAAGGAAAAACAAGAACAACTATTAAAGGAGTCACAGTCCAAACAAACCACCACCGATACTAACAAGGGTGTCATCACAGACCCTGAGCTGCAAAAGGAATGGCAGCATTTCAGTACCATTATCGGTGGAGGAAAAGACTCACAGAATGCTAATACTCCTAAAACTAGCAGTGTAAAGGATCAAAACTCATCTCAGGCTTTGAACGAAGCTAGCGGACCACCTAAAACTGTAAATGTGGAAATAATTCCAAAAGGTCCTAGTGACCAAATCACCCTCCAAGTAGAAGATATTCCTCCATTGAATGTTTTCTACAAACCTAAGCACAGAGCCGTGGTAAAGCGATCGAGAAAGAGACAAAGGATTGATCAACCTTCCCTCTTTCTCGAACAAGCAGTCATGGGCAATACAGTCTGGAAGGAGAAAATCGATCCCTCTGATGATTTGACCAAGTTGTCACAATATGCCGGAGCTTATTCGGCTGCCGCTATCGACAAAGCATCAGAGGTGAGTCTTCTCTTAAAGACTAAAGACCAAGAGATTTCCACACTGAAAGCAGAATTAGCAGATGTCAAACAAAGGGCAATACAAGCTGAAGGGCAATTAGCGGAACAGCAACAGGAGACAGTACGTGCAAGCGAACAGCTAGTGGAACAACAGAAAATAAATAACCATTTGGTTCAGCAATGGGAGGAGGAGAAACAGAGGATTAACCAGGCAGCCATCCAGAGAGAAAATGAATTAACAGAGGCTTTGGAGCAACTAAAAGCGGCAAATGAGCAATCTTTGAAGACTAAGGATGAGCATATCGCTCAAATTACAGCACAATTAGAGACTACCAAGGGAGATTCGCAGATAAAAGAATTCAAAAAGGAGGCAATGTTAATCAACAAGGCGCTTATAGCGCAAGTTAAACTCTTGGCTCACTCCCTCTCTCAAGCGCAACCACTCTGCGAGTTAGCTACAACTTTAAATGAGCAAGTAGAAAAGGCAAGAGATGACTTAAATCAAGCTGAAGAAGATATAACAACCTACCTTGAATGGCAAGATTCAAAGTCAGGAAAGGAATCCAATTTGCCTAGGATACTTGAGGTCCATAAAAACATATTGTTTACAAAATGGCAAACGCAGGTATTAAAGGCAGAAAGGGTAGCATCAAGATGTGCATTAACTGCTGGTAATTTGGTTGATCTAGTAAATGATACTCTCTATCTAGCCAATATAATTACCCAATGCACGCCCGAGAAGATCATTACAGCCAATACATTGGAGCAGACGTGCTACCCAGATTTAGAAAGCAAGGCAAGGTCGGTTACCGGAGTCGACACTCTAAACATAGAAACATATTGGCAGTTCCTTATCAAGCCTCATGAACAACGATCTGCGCTCAAATGCTTAACTGATGCCGTCCAATGCATGATCCCCGACATCCAAGACTCCACCTACACCGCCCAGCTCAGTTCCCGGCTCAACAAACCTCCTGAAATTGAGCCAATGCTCACCATCATCAACTCAGATTCAAAGGGAAGCAGCCGACAGGATGACTCATCCTCCAGCTCCTCGGATCGCCAATAGAAATAGCAACAAGAAGTTATTGACATCAGCTTAGTTAGCTTTTCTGTTTTGTAGATATTTAGATTAGCATAAGTATTTATAGACCCTTTCATGTATTTATAAAGGGTCGTAAAATTCTGTAATAGACTTAACAGACTGAAGTTTGCACTATTGTGCTTCAGCCTTTATTCTTTTATGAAACTCGACCGTTTGCTTTTACTTTAATGGAGAAATTTCTTGATCCAATTGTGCACTACTGTCATTGATTGAGGAATGTTTATACGTTGAGGCAAAAGCTAAACATAGTGATTGATATCGAGAGTGGCATACAACTCAAATGGTATTTCTATCTTTGTTTGAAGTCATTCTATGTATGTGAATTCGCTATGTAATTATTCTTGCTATCGTTAATTGTATGCATGCGCATCAATAGGAAATCTTACTCATTCCACTATTGGGTGTTTATATGATTGCCTTATTTTTAATTATGTATGCGTTAATGATATGAATGCATAAAGTGTAGTACTATCGCTTGAATCACTGCGCCTAACTATTTAGGTACAACAATATTTAATAATTTAATATCTATGTCTATACAAATGCAGTCATCTATATAATTGTATTTGTGGATACAGAACATCAAAAGCTACACTTTAGAGTTCAAAAAGACTCTCGGGATAGTTTTATTTACTTATATTTCTGTCATTAGTTTTAGTCATCCTCCTATCGCTAGTGTGATCTACAAAGTATTCATTCATCCCATTTATCTATTTCTGGGAAACTGGTCCCATTACCCCCAGTCGGAGCCACTATCCCAAACGGAAAAGGAGCTGCACTAAGGTCTGGACCGGGTGGTTTCCCCAATGTTGATGCAGTGATTTTCGACGCTTCAACATTTTTGGCGCTAGAAGGAGGGCCTTGACTGTGAATGGCAAGCAAACCTAAATCTACAAGCCATTCTAAGAGTAATTCTCCCTCCAATTCTCCTAGTCATTCTTGATCGCATGTTGGTTCTCCAACGCGCAATCAAGAAGAACAGGAATCAACCACCACTGCTCACACCCACCATACTTCAGAAAAATTGAGTCTTGAATCCCCTGAAGTCCAGTCTCTTATCCACAAACTTTAGAGCTTCTCGATTTCCCCACATAGATCTGAGGTATCACAAAGCAGTGCGACTTCGCAGTTCAATTTATCTCGTCCGCTTACCAGACTCCAAAGTGGAAAACTTGGTATAGAACCCACTGAATTCCCTTTACCCGAAAGGAAAAGGGCTAAGAGATATACTGAAGGGTCTGATAGTGGAGAACTTTCTTCCACATCATCCATTTCATCTCCCCATCTGCAAAGTCAACCACCCACTCCTCCATTACATATTGTTGTCCACCAGGGAACATAAGCCTCAACATCTCAATCTGCTCACCCCTCAATATTAGCTACTTCGCAATCATCTGGAATCACAATGGTAGATCCATGGACCAGACTCGGTGCGGTCAACATGCCTACACCATTACATCCTTTACCAGATGCTCCTGAGAAATGGCTCCCCAAATTCAATCCAGATGATGGGACTCAGGTCGAAGAACACATTAATAATTTCATGCTGTCGGTCAACTTGAAAGGGGTAACTCAAGAAGATGTTGTTGTCAGACTCTTCCCTTATACTTTGCAAGGATCAGCAGGATCCTGGTATTTCTCCCTACCCTCTGGTTCTATTACCAGTTGGGATACATGTCAAGAGCAGTTTCTTACTAAGTACGGAGATGATAGATCTTTAGCAACTCTGATTAATGATCTCTCCAATCTGAGGATAGAACATAGGGAACCCATAAAGGAATTTAATGCTCGTTTCAATAAACTCCTTAACAAAATCCCTACAGCTTCCAAACCAAGTGAACAAATACGAAGCGAATGGTATATCACTGCCCTACCTGCCAATATAGCCATATTCGTAGATCAGGCTGGGAAACCTACCTTAGCAGAAAACATGAAAGAAGCACTTGATGTGGAAAAACGCATCAATTCCTTAGAAAAGAAAGCTGCCTTGGAAGATAGAAAAGCTAAGAAAGTTTCCTTTAAAGAAGATTCCAAAAAGAAAAACCCAAAAGATCCATATGACATGGAGGGATTACAAAAGGTCTTGAAAACATTATCCAATGAAATGATTGATATAAAGAAGCAGGTGGCCGAAACATCAAACAAAAGACCTTTTAGGACTTATAAGAAAACGGAAACAAAGCCACCTAATGTCATATCTAATGCAGATTCTGACCAGGAAGAAGAAGAAGAAGAAGCAACACCACCATCTGAAAATGAAGAAGAAGTAGCTGAATGTCATGGAATGTGGGATTTCATACTCCCTGAGCCTGATACTGATAATGAAGAAGAAGCCTTCCCAGTTACTACCAGGAGTAAAAGTACTTCTGAACCTGTCCAGGCAGCTTCAAAGAAAAGGAGTGCAGGTGCTACTATAACAAAAGAAAAAGTTCCTCCAAAGAAAACACCTGCAGTAGTCCCCCAAAGCCAGCCCACAACTTCTACTTCCCCTTCAACTTCTAAGACGTTAGTGGTATCTGATTCAATGGAATATAACATTGTTGATGATATGAAAAAGACCAAAGCCAACATAACCATGTTTGAGCTTAGCAAGCTAAAGCATCAACAAAAGTTACTTCTTAAAGAATTAAATGTTGTTCCTTCTACTCCCCTTCCTAGTTCAAAAGCTGCTAATGATTCAGGTCAATCCCCTCCAGGTATGGTTGAAGCTACAAATTCAGTCCTAATCGGGGATAAGTCAAGCTCTCATACTCCACCTTTTCTCTTAACTTATGAAATCTACGACAGAAACCTGCACAACTGTTTAATTGATTCAGGAGCATCTTCTAACATAATGCCAGCTTCAGTTTGTTCCAAATTGAACATAGAACCCCAGAAGTCTGCTATCCATATTGTTCAATTAGACAGAACTAAGGTACAGGTTGTTGGAGAAATCAATTCTGTAACCATCAGGTTGTCAGCTGACCCCAGAATAGTACAAAGGATTGACATTCTTATAGTCGATATACCTGAGTTTTATGGTTTGAGTTTGAGTAGAGACTGGTCCGAAAAACTACATGGGTACATTTCTACTGATTGGTCACACATGTGGCTTCCTTATAAAGGTAAGCCAAATCAAATAAAGATAGACCGAGAAAAACATATGACCCATACAGTTACTGATTTCGAACAAGAAAATCATCCTGTAGCTTTCAACAATAACATTTTGGGTAACTATTCATCAGAATCATTCTTTGGCAACTTTGTTGCTCAACCTTCCCCTTTCTCAGTTGATCATTTCACATCTCAAATTGAAAATTTTTCGCAATCAGATAATTCTAGATGTTTTAATGATCATGAGAAAGTTGTAAATATTAATGTGAATACTCCTTTATTTTGGTCTTTGTATTTTGATGGCTCTAAGTCTTCTGAAGGCTCAGGAGCAGGATGCATCTTGGTTAGTCCACATGGAGAAAATACAATGCTATCTTGCAGGTTAGAATTCGAATGCACTAATAACACAGCCGAATATGAGGCCCTAGTTCAGGGTTTATATAAAGCAATCGGCCTTAAAGTGCAATATCTTAAAGTATTTGGCGATTCAGAAATTGTTATTAAGCAGGTTAGAAATGCAATCCATTGCCTTTCCAATCACCTTAAGCACTACCAATCGCTTGTACAAGACCTGACTTCGCATTTTCTAGCATTTAACATTTCTTCCATTCCTAGGTCCCAAAATTCAGCTGCTGACTTACTAGCCAATGTAGCCTCCAAGCTCCTACCCTCAGAAGACTACAACCCAGATAGATTTTCTGTAGAGTTGATTTTCAGGCCTTCAATTCCTGATAACATCACTAATTGGAGAATATTTAATCATGATAATGATATCCTACAATTCTTAACTTCTGAAAAGTCCTATAACAACCAAATCATTGAAGAAGATGAGCATGACTCTCAATTAAAAGAATTACCTAAAGAAAAATCAATTCCCAAACCTGTGGTAAAACTTGAAGATCTTTATGATATAAAAGACAGGTTTAAACCTGTAACTAATGCAAAGGTCCAAAGCTCTACCCTAAAGTTTGAATTGATAAATTTGGGTACTGAGCAGACTCCTCGGAATGTCAATTTAGGATTAGGACTTTCTGTACAAGAAAGAGAAGCATTTGTTAAACTGTTAAGAAAGAATAAACACGTTTTTGCTTGGAAATATGATGACTTGAAGACTTATGACACATCTATTATCCAGCATACAATTCCAATGCTTCCCAATCAAAAACCCATTCAGCAGAAGTTAAGGAAAATTCACCCAAACTTGGAAAGCCAGATTAAGATGGAGCTTAACAAACTCCTTAAAGCCAAGATTATCTTTCCAATCTGACATTCCAATTGGGTTTCTAATATGGTGCCTGTCAGGAAAAAGAATGGCGACATTCGAATTTGTATTGATTTCAGGAATCTAAACAGAGCAAGCTTGAAAGACAACTTCCCATTGCCGACTATGGAGCAAATACTCCAATCAGTGGCAGGTTCTGAATTAATGTCTTTTCTAGATGGTTTTTCAGGATACAACCAAGTCCTGGTTCATCCTGATGACCAACTTAAAACAACATTTAGAACAAAATGGGGGACATACGCTTATCAAAAGATGCCCTTCGGACTTATAAACGCAGGAGCGACTTTCCAAAGAGCTATGGATACTGCTTTTAGGGGATTGATTAATCGATCAGTAGTCATCTATCTAGATGACATAACTGTGTTTTCTAAAAAGAGGTCCAATCATTTACATGACTTAAACCAGATCTTTCAAAGGTGTAAAAGGTATGGAATCTCTCTAAACCCCAAAAAGTCATTCTTTGCTCTTGATCAAGGGAAACTCCTAGGTTTTGTTGTATCTCGGGATGGCATTTATATTGATCCTGATTGGATCAAAGAGATTTCTGAGATCCCATTCCCACATAATAAAAAATCGATGCAGTCATTCCTTGGCCAAATTAATTTTGTTAAAAGATTTGTACCTGATTTTTCTCAAATTATTTTGCCCCTTTAGACAATGATTAGGAAAAATGCAGTCTTTAAGTGGGGATCAATAGAAAAAGAAGCTTTTGATTTGATAAAGCAATCCATTATCAACACCCCCTCCTTAATCACTCCAAATTTCTCTAATCCTTTCACCTTGTATACTATCGCATCAAATTCTTCATATGCAGTAGTACTTACCCAACTAAACGATCACAATTTGGAGGCACCTATCTCATTTTTTAGCTCAAATCTTCAGGGTGCCGAATTGTATTATTTTGATGTAGAAAAACAAGCCTTTGCTGTGTTTAAAGCAGTTAAACATTATCGACCCTTTCTCCTCAAAACCCACACAAAAGTGATAGTTCCTTTCCCAGCTGTCAGGCAACTATTATTACAAAAAGAATTGGGTGAAAAAAGAGCAAACTGGGTTACAGCACTTCAAGAATATGACTTAGAAATTAGGCCAGCAAAGATTGTTAGAGGCCAAGGTTTTTGCAGGATATTGGCAGGAGCTTCCAACATTCTCGAATCAAGCGACACTGGTCCAACTGAAGAAATCAATCAGATAAGTGTCACTGATTCAGAATCTCAATATGCAGATTTGATATTTTATTAAAAAAATGGTTATGCTCCTCCTCATTTATCTTACAAAAGCAAAAGGGCCATCAGATTTAAAGCAAAAACTTTTACAATTATTGATGATGTACTCTTTAAGAGAAATTATGATTCCATTTTGCTGAGATGCCTTGAGAAAACTGAAGCTCAAAAGGTGTTGCAGGAGTTACATGATGGACCAACAGGAGGAAATTTTGGAGCTGACACAACAACTCACAAGATTATTCATGCTGGATACTATTGGCAAACCCTTTTTAGAGACACCCACGAGTATGTAAGGAAATGCCTCAATTGCCAAACTTCTAGTGGAAGACAACGAAAATCAGCTTTCCCTTTACAACCAGTTAACATTGAACAACCATTTGATCAATGGGCACTGGATATCATCGGGGAAATTAATCCACCTTCTTCAAAGCAGCATAAGTATATTCTCACAGCTACCGACTATTTCACTAAGTGGGTTGAGGCAGTCCCTTTGAAGACAGCAAATTCTGAAGCGATCATAGAATTCATTGACCAATTCATTATTACCAGGTTTGGTGTTCCGACTGCTCTTGTATTTGATAATGCTTCTTATTTTTCAGGCAATTCTATGATTGATTTTGCTATTAAAAGAGGATTTAAGTTAAATTATTCTGCTAATTACTATCCTCAAGGTAATGGTTTAGCAGAGTCCACTAACAAGAATCTGATCAAAATTATCAAACGAACAATCGAACAAAATCATAGGAATTGGCATAAATCCTTAGTCTTCGCATTATGGGCTGATAGGATAACACAGAAGGCTTCCATAGGAACCTCTCCGTTCAATCTTGTATATGGAAAGGAAGCGATATTGCCTACAAATCTTGTTCTACCCTCTTTAGCCCTAGTGCAATTCATTGAACAAACTCCTTCCTCTTCTATTCAGCTCAGGTATGATCAAATCCTAAAATTAGAAGAAGAGAGAGACAAGGCCAAGGATACCCATGCCAAGCATCAGCAAATCATCAAAGCAGCTTTTGATTCAGCCTCATCGGGATCAAAACAATTCCAAGTTGGCGATTTAGTTCTGAAATGGGATAAAGCCCATGAGGACAAAGGCAAACACACCAAGTTCCAAAAGTTGTGGCTTGGACCATTTCAGATTTACGAGAAAATAGGCCATTCAACCTTTCTATTGCAAGATTTAACAGGTGTGAGGGAGTCTCTCCCCGTAAATGGCCTAATCCTTAAAAAATTCTTCAATTGAGGAGGTAACCCCTTCTCCCTTTACTTTCATAGGATTTCTTAGTTTATAGGTTCTTAAAAGTAAAGTTTTAAGGCATATTCTATTGACCTTTCACTACACTTAAGTAGTTGTCTCACAGAAGTATCATAAGTACTTGCTTTCAAACAATAGAATTTTTAACCAAAAAGGAACACTTTATGGGAAATTAGGTATCATTCTATCTTGAAATCACAGATAAACTTTGATCAGTTCCTCCTTAGAGCATAAAAGTAATGAGGGTCGTTTTATGTTTTCAAATTGGTCCCAAAAGGACATTGATATTAGGAATAGAAGTCAATTCAATATCAGCATCTTTAACTCCCAACCTATCATCCATCAATTCTCAAAGAAGTGATTGTCCACCCCATTCATTAAAGAGGATGATTTTTCAGAGTGTAATTCTAAAATATAAAGATATTAAAGATAAGAGGTCTTATCACAAGCCTACTTACTATGTTCATAGGGAAATAGCTTATCTGACATTACCAATACTGCCTACCAAAACAGGGTAATGGCTTGAAATCTCAAGACAAGGAGTCTCATCACGAGCTAGCTTGTTCAGTTAGACTACTACTAGTGAGTGGCATTGTCAATAGCTGGCCACCAAACCAGGGCAATGGCTTTTTATCTTATAAAATAATTCAAAGAAAAAAAGGAAAATGAACAAAATATGAAAATATGTTTTAAATTCATTCTGATAATCACACTCTTGATTGGATGGGACAATGGACAATTACATGGTTAAAAGGTATCCCTGTCGAGACTATAAA
>APFE030269349.1:0-25974 GCA_000404065.3 Pinus taeda | reverse complement strand
TAGCAGTAAGGATATACTTATGTTGTTTGGATGACTGTGGAGTTATTTCTCCAATGATATCCAATCCCCATTGCTCGAAAGGTTGATCAATGTTGACTGGTTGTAAAGGGAAAGCTGGTTTTCTTTGTCTTCCACTGGAGATTTGACAACTTCGCCATTTCCTTACATATTCGTGAGTATCTCTGAAGAGGGTGGGCCAATAATATCCAGCATGAATGATTTTGTGGGCTATTGTATCAGCTCCAAAATGTCCTCCTGCTGGTCCGTCATGCAGCTCTTGCAAAACCTTTAGCGCTTCAAATTTTTCTAGGCATCTTAATAAAATTGAATCATAATTTCGCCTAAAAAGTACATCATCTATAATTATGAAGCTTTTTGTTTTTAATATAATGGCACGTTTTTTTTTATAAGAAATATTAGGAGGTGCATATCCATTTTTTAAATAGAAGATCAAGTCTGCATATTGTGATTCAGGATCAGTGATACTTATCTGATTGATTTCTTTAGTATATTATGTATCCTCTGATTCTTGAATGTTGGATGCTCCTGCTAAGAACCTGTAAAAACCTTGGCCCCTAACAATATTTGTTGGCTTGATTTCCAAGTCATATTCTTGTAGTGTTATAACCCAATTCGCCCTTTTTTCTCCTAATTCCCTTTGGATTAGTAATTGCCTTATTGCTGAGAAAGGAACTATAACTTTTGTATGGGATTTTAAAAGGAAGGGTCTGTAATGTTTGAAAGCTTTATACACAGCAAAGGCTTGTTTTTCAACTTCTGAATAATTAAGTTCAGCACCTTGGAGATTCAAACTAAAAAATGAAATTGGTGCTTCCAAGTTATGATCATTAATCTGAGTGAGTACTGCTGCATAAGATGAAGTGGACGCGATAGTATACAGTATGAAATGATTAGAAAAATTAGGAGTGTTTAAAGCAGGGGCATTGATTATTGATTGTTTGATAGAGTCAAATGCTTCCTTTTCTGTAGATCCCCATATAAACACCAAATTTTTCTTAATCATGGTTTGCAATGGTAAAATAATCTAGGAAAAATCGGGAACAAATCTCTTAACAAAGTTAATTTGACCTAAAAATGACTGCATGGATTTTTTGTTATGAGGGAATGGAATTTCAGAAATCTCTTTAATTCTATCTGGATCAATATAAATACCATCTTTGAAAACAATGAAGCCCAAGATCTTTCCTTGATTAAGAGCAAAGAAGGATTTTTTTGGATTCAGTGAAATACCATACCTTTTGCAGCGTTCAAAGATTTGATTTAAATCATGTAAATGGTTAGATCTTTTCTTGGAGAATATAGTAATATCATCTAAATAGACAACTACTGTTTTATTTATCAATCCTTTGAAAGCTAAATCCATTGCTCTTTGGAATGTAGCTCCTGCGTTAATAAGTCCAAAAGGCATTTTTTGGTAAGCATAAGTTCCCCATTTTGTTCTGAAGGTAGTTTTGAGTCTATCATCAGGATGGACCAAAATTTGGTTATATCCTGAAAAACCATCTAAAAAGGACATTAACTCAGAACCTGCTACTGAATAGAGTATCTGCTCCATGGTAGGTAATGGGAAATTATCTTTTTGGATTGCTTTATTTAGATTTCTGAAATCTATGCAAATCTTGATGTCGCCATTTTTCTTTCTAACAGGCACCATATTGGAAACCCAGTTTGAATGCCGGACAGGAAAAATAATCTTAGCTTTCAAGAGTTTAATGAGTTTGATTTTATTTGACTCTCTAAGTTAGGATGAATTTTCCTCAACTTCTGTTGGACTGGTTTTTGTTTAGAAAGCATTGGAATGGTATGCTGAATGATTGATATATCGTATGTTTTTAAATCATCATATTTCCAAGCGAAGACATGTTTATTTTTTCTTAATAATCTAATGAATGCTTTTCTTTCTTCCACAGAAAGTCCTAATCCCAAATTGATGTTTTGAGGGTTTTTCTCAGTACCAAGGTTTATCAACTCAAATCTTAAAGTGGAACTTTGGAGCTTTGAATTGGTTACCTGTTTAAACCTGTCTTTAATATCATAGAGATCCTCTAGTTTAACCACTGGTTTCAGTATTGAGTTTTCTTCCTTCTTTTCCTTCATTTGAAGGTCATGATCGCTTTCATCAATGATTTGATCATTGTAGGACTTGTCAGAAGTCAAGAAATTTAAGATGTCTTCATCGTAATTGAACACTTGCCAATTGGTGATATTTTTAGGAATTGATGGTCTAAAAATTAACTCTATTGAAAATCTATCTGGGCTGTAATCTTCGGAAGGTAGGAGTTTGGAAGCAAAATTGGCTAGCAAGTCAGCTGCTGCATTCTGGGATCTAGGAATAGGAGAAATATTGAATGCTAAAAATTGAGATATAAGTTCTTGGACCAAAGACTGATAGTGCTTGAGTTGACTAGAAAGACAGTGAATTGTATTTCTAACTTGTTTTATGACAATCTCTGAATCACCAAACACTTTCAAATATTGAACTTTAAGACCAATAGCTTTATATAGTCTTGGAACTAAGGCCTCATACTCAGTTGTATTATTTGTGCATTCAAATTCCAACCTACAAGACAACATAGTTTTTTCTCCCTCAAGGCTAACTAAAATACACCCTGCTCCTGAACCTTCACTGGATTTAGACCCATCAAAGTATAGTGACCAAAATAAAGAATTATCAACAATTTTATTTATAGTGTTCTCAACAATATTAACACATCTTGATCTATCGGTTTGTGAAAAATTTCAATTTGGGATGTGAAATTATTTACTGGGAAAGGAGATGGTTGGGCAATATAATTGCCAAAGAATGATTCGGAAGAGTAATTCCCCAAAATATTATTATTAAATGCTATTGGTTGATTCTCCTGTTCAAATTCAGTGACAATATGGGTCATATGTTTCTCCCGATTGATTTTAATTTGATTTGGCTTTCCCTTATAGGGTAGTCACATATGGGACCAATCTGTAGAAATATAACCATGGAGTTTCTTAGACCAATCCCTACTCAAGATTAAACCATAAAACTCAGGTATATCGGCGCTTGAGATATCAATTCTCTGAACTACTCGTGGATCAGCTGATAACCTGATAGTTACAGAGTTGATTTCCCCTAAAACCTGGACCTTGGTTCTATCCAACTGCACAATATGAATTGCAGACTTTTGGGGTTCAATGCTCAGTTTGGAACAAACTGAAGCTGGCATTATATTAGAGGATGCCCCTGAGTCAATCAAACAATTGTGTAGGTTTCGATTATAGATCTCATAGGTTAAGAGGAAAGGAGCAGTATGGGAATTTGATCTGTCTCCAATTAAAATCGTATAAGTAGCTTCAATCCTACCAGAAGGTGGTTGACCTGAATCATTTGCAGCTTTAGCACTAGGAAGAGGCGAAGAAGGCACTGCATTTAGTTCCTTAAGAAGCAATTTCAGCTGATGTTTTAGTTTGCTAAGTTCAAACATGGTGATGTTTTCCTTTGTCTTCTTCATATCATCAACAATATTGTAATCCATTGAATCCAATACTACCAACATTTTAGATGTTGATGGTATATTTGAGGATGATGGTTGGTTTTGAGGTAATGTTGTGGCTGGCTTCTTTGTGGGTACCTTTTATTTTATAGTATTAGTACCTGCACTTCTTTTCTTTGAACTTGCCTGGATAGGTTTAGGGGCACCTTTACTCCTGGTAGTCACAGGGAAAGCTTATTTTTCATTTTCTGTATTGGAGTTAGGTAATATGAAGTCCCACATTCCATGGCATTCGACAACTTCCTCTTCTTCGAATTCATCAGATGGTGAAATTGTTTCATCTTCTTCTTCCTCTTCAGGATCTGAATCTGCATTAGATATAACATTTGGTGGTTTTGACTCAAGTTTCTTAAAATTCCTAAATGGTTTCTTTGTTGAGGTTTCTGCTACTTGTATTTTGATTTCAACCATTTCATTTGACATTGTTTTGAGGACCTTTTGTAGACCCTCCATATCATATGGATCTTTAGGGGTTTTCTTCTTTGAATCATCTTTAAAAGATTTTTTTTTTGCCTATCTTCGAGAGCAACTTTCTTTTCTAAAGCAATAATGTGTTTCTCCACAGCAAGCGCTTCTTTCATGTTTTCGGCTAAAGTTGGTTTTCCAGCTCTATCTACAAAAAATGGCTATATTTGAAGCTAATGATGTTATATACCACTCGCTTCTGATTTTCTCACTTGGCTTGGAATCGGTAGGGATTTTATTCAAGAGTTTATTGAATCGGGAGTTAAACTCCTTGATAGGTTCTCTAGATTCAATCCTTAGATTTGAAAGATCATTAATTAGTTTTGCTAAAGATCTATCATTGCCATACATAGTGAGAAACTACTCCTGAAAGATATTCTAGCTGGTAATGGATCCAGAGGGTAAGGAAAAATACCAAGACCTAGCTGATCCTTGTAAAGTGTAGGGGAAAAGCCTAATGACAACATCTTCTTCTGTCACTCCTTTTAGATTAATTGATAACATGAAATTGTTAATATGTTCCTCGGCCAATGTTCCAGCATCTGGATTAAATTTTGGTAACCATTTCTCAGGATAATAAGGTAATGGATGTAATGGTGCAGGCATAGTGACCGCACCAAGACTGTTCCATGGATTCTGGGCCATCTTAGAAGTAACAACAATTGTCGATGGAGTTCCTGGTGTTTGGGGAGGAGTTGGTATTGAAGATTGAATAGATTGTGATGTTGAAGTTGGTGATCCCTGCTAAACAACAATATGTAATGGGGGAGTAGATGTTTGACTTCGCACCGGAGAGGATGAGATGGAGGATGATGAAGAAAAGGTCTCACTACCAGATCATTCAGTGTTGTTTTTAGCCTTTCTCCTTTTCGGTAAAGGCAACTCAGCAAGTTCAATGCCGAGTTTTCCGCTTTGAAGTCTGGTGAGAGGGTGAGGTAGATTGAATTGCGAAGTCTCACTGCCTTGAGATACTTCAGATTTCTGAGGTGATATGGAAAAGCCTTGAAGTTTTTGGATGAGTGACTAAACTTCAATGGACTCAGGACTTAATCATTCTGAATTATGATGGGATTGAGCAGTGGTAGTTGATTCCTCTTCTTCTCGTTTGGATACTGGTATTTCAGAATGCAAACGGGAGGTCCGAGGTGAGGTGGATGGAGATTTACTCTGAGAATGGTCTATAGATTTTGATGTACTCGCCATTCATAGTTCATTACCTCCTTCTAGCGCCAAAAATGTTGATGCCTCGAAAATCGTTGCATCAACATCGGGGAAAACCACCCAGTCTGGACCTTAATGCAGCTCCTTTTCCGTTTGGTATGGTGGCTCCGACTGGAGATAATGGGACCCATTTCCCAATGATGAATAAAAAGGGGATGGATGAGTGACTGGTTTTCTTAATAAGTGATAATGGATGGATGACTTAATCTAAAAAGCGAAAATACAAGTAACTATTCTATCCCGGGAAATTTCTATTCTTAAGTGCAACGTTTGATAATCTTTGTTTATAAATAAGCATATAGATGACTCTATTTGATAAACATAGACATTCATTCATATAATAATTGCTTTGTTCAAATAGTTGAACAAAGTAATTGATAAAAAATCGTTACACTTGTCTTTTATATATTACTGATACATGTATGACTAAAAGAAAAGCATCCTGTAAACATCCAATAGTGGAAAATATAAAGAATGCTATTGAAATACATGCATATATTCAATAATAGCAAGAGTAATCAAATAAAAATTCACCTAAAAATAATGAATTCAAAACATAGATAGTAGTACCATATGTGCTGCAAATCATTCCCAACATCAATCGCAATTCAAATTCCTTCTTTCGACTCAGAGATACTTTTAAATAAAGGCAGTAGTGCACATCCACATAAAAGCTTCGTTGTCAAAAATTGGAATAATTTGGCCGAGTTTTTATAAAAAATATACCTGAAGTACAGTAGTGCAACTTCAGGTATGAGTCTTATACAAAAACTGAGGACCCTTTCTAAATGCATGAAAGGGTCTATAAATACTTACTTAAACTAACTAACTACAAAAATAAAATGCTATTTAATTGGTATAACTTGATCTTGAATATCTTCTCCACAACAATTTGGTAGTTGGCAGCATGATTCATCACTCTGGCTGTTTTACCTTTGATCTGAGTTGGCATATCGCTAGCATTAGTTCCACTTCTTGAGGGTGGCTGAGACAAGAATTGAGCTGAGCCGAGTATGTGGCATCGTGTATATCGGGAATGATACACCCGATTGCATCTGTTAAACACTTGAGGGCGCCTCTCTGGCTGTATGGTTTTACTAAGAACAACCAATAGGTGTCCCAATTTAAACTTTAAATACCTGTAATCAACCTTCCATTCTTTTCCAGCTCCTGATAACATGATTGCTCCAATGTTTTAGCCGATAGCAGTTTAACTGGTGTACATTGCGAGATCATATTAGATAAATAGAGAGTATTGTTAATTAATTCAATCAAATTACTTGTGGATAATTTGCATCTAGAAACTTCTCACTCTACCTTCATCAACTGGGACTGCCATTCCAAGAATAGGATTTCTTTATATGATTCTAGGATTTAGGCAAATTTGTTGCCTGTCCCTCACTGGTGTCCTGCCAAGTAAGAAAATCTATTAAGGTCTCATTGGCCTGCTCTAAGTCCTGTCTAGCATCGACTGATTTATCGATTATTGATGCTGTTATGTCACACAGGGGCTCAACTTGAGAAATTTTATGACACAATAATCTTATTTGTGTTACCAGTGCCTTATTAATTTGTTTTTTCAAGGAACAGGGAAGGTTGATCAATCCTTCTCCTTTTTCGCTGTCGCTTTACTACGACACTATGTTTTGGGTTGTAAAAGACATCCAATGGAGGTATATCCTCCACCTACAAAATGATTTGATCTGAAGGATCTTTCGGAATTATTTCTAAGTCTGCACTAGGGGGTAGGCTGCTGGTTCCTTCACTTGGAACCTTTTTTGATGTTGTATCCTTTGTATCTGTCGCTTTGGGTGTATCGGTATCTTTTGAGCTTTCTAGATTGCTTATGATAGAATTGAATTGCTTCCATTCTTGGAGCAATTTTGGATCAATCTGGGTATCAACATTCACATCCTTGCTGCTCTTATCCTGCTCTTTTTTCTGTTCCTCCTCATGTATTTCTCTTGCTCTTTCCTCTACGCTTCCTCCTATTCTTAACTCTGGACTTCTTCCTGCTCTTTCCTCTGGGTTTCCTCCTGCTCTTTTCTTTGGACTTCTTCAAAAGTTTCTGATGTAGCAGGAGGTTCGTTGGTAAGTCGCTATTCAGGCTCACTTGATTGTGTCATCGGGGCAGTAGCTAGTGTTACACTGAAATTTGTCACCATGGCTATCTGCAGTTAAATAGCCATATTGTCCTCCTTGTCAAGCCTCAAACCTTTGCTCTTCATGTAAAACCTCAAAAAGAGAGAAAGTCACTTTAAAACATGTTTATCTCTGGGTACGCAGGTTCTCTCTACCTTGCCCACGTGTATGCACTCCAAACACACTGTACCTGCATACTTGTATGCTCTGTAAGCTAAAGGTTGGGTGCGTACCCCTGTAAAGGTCAAAAGGCGCGAGTTTCATCTCTAAAAAGTTACTTGTGGTCACTTCTAGAGCCTTCTAGAAGAGTGTTTGACGTGTATTGAGCGCCTCCAGATGGTTCATGCACCCCTATGATAGAGGAACTTATCCCATCAAGAGAGGAGCTACCCCATCCAAAAGAGGGAGTATCCCATTGATTTTGGAACTGAATAACTTCCTCTAGAACACTATAAATACAGGCATTGGGCCAAGGGAGGGGAGGTTGAAAGCTGAACATTCCAAAGGGTAGATGCTGCTGGAATTAGGACTTCCATTGTAAAGCTTGTGAGGAGAGATTACCATCCTTTCTTGTTTCATTTGGAAGTGGGTGAGCTTGTCAAAGTAGAGGAAAACTCTTGCTGGACCCTGGGAGGAATTTGCACAACACCAAGGCTCAGGTTGTAATGGTTTCTTTTGTTTCCTATTAATACAAATAAGTCCATTCTTCTCAATGATTTGTTATTAATGAATTGTTTCATATACTCCTTGGTCTATATGCTGAATATGTTTTGTTTTATGAGATATTCAGGTGCTATGTAATCGTTTGATTGTTAGTGAATGCAGGTTTCGAAGTGAAGGAGGAGCTCATCTGGATCGACGAGGCTAGACTACTACAACAGCGTTGGACTACAGGTAGGATCTAAAACAATTGGTTTCTCGTATATAATGCATGTTTAGAGAAGGATTGCTCTTAATTGTCGTGTTTGTCACTAGAAAGTCTTAGGGTTCTAGGGAGGTTGGTTTTGTCTGCAAGATTAACTCTTTTCGCATGACAAATCATTTTGATCTTGATGATGCAACTTTATTTGTCAAGAAAGTTGGAAAAATAGTTGTATACCTTGTGGTATATGTAGATGATCTTTTAATGGCAGGGAAAAATGAAAGCTACATTACATCCATAAAGAAGGAATTGGGAAGAAGTTTTGAAATGACTGATTTGGGCTATGTTCATTACTATCTTGGCATTGAAGTAACCCAACATCCAAAGTCCATATTTCTTTCTCAAAATAAATACATTGGAGATTTGTTAAATAGATTTGGCATGACAGAGTGCAATCCTCTTACCACTCTAATGGAACAAAAATTACAGCTCACATCTATTGAAGGAAAGGAATTTGAGGTTGCAACAAAGTATAGACAACTTGTAGGAAGTCTCATGTACCTTACTACTACCAGACCATACATTTCATTTGTTGTTGGAATCCTCTCCAGGTTTATGCAAAAGCCTTGTGAGGGACATTCGTCTACTGCAAAAAGAGTTCTAAAGTACTTGAAGGGAACTCAAGACTATGGAATCAAGTACACACAGGTGGATGAATTCAGTTTGATTGGATACTCCGATTCAGACTTCGATGTAGACAAAGAAACTGGAGTATATACTTTAGGATATGCTATGAGTCTTGGATCAGGAGCTGTCTCCTAGAGATCACACAAACAATCAGTTCCAATAGATTCCACAACAGAAGAAGAATACGTGGCAGTAGCTAAAGCAACAAAAGAAATTGTGTGGCTCAGGAAAATTCTTGAAGATTTGCAGGTAAAACAAGTAAAATCAACTCCACTCATGATTGACAACACATCTGCAATAAAGTTGGCCAAGAGACCAAAGTTCGATGATCGAACAAAGCACATCAATACTAAATATCATTTGATCCAACATCATGTTCAGGCCAAAACAATCCATCTCCGTCATTGTTCCACAAATGAGCAAATTGTAGACATCTTCACCAAAGCGCTTGGAAGAGAAAAACTTGAAAGATTCAGAACAATGCTTGGACTCACCAACATCCCTTCAGATTAAGGGGGGGAATGTTGACACCTAATCCTCACGATTGGGTGAATTTATGTAAATAATTAAATTAGGAATGTGAACAGTCATCAGAATATGAACTGAGCAGTCACACCCTTTTGTATATAATAATAGCCTACCTATTGAAATGAATAGAATCAGTTTTATTGCCTATTGGAGAGTTACTGCTTGGCGTCACGAAAGTAAGAAAATATTTTATGCCTTTTGATTTTCTAATGGAGAGAAGGGGAAGAGAGAGAGGGGGAGACACAAAAAAAGAGGGTAGAGTGAGAAGGAGAGAGGGATTGAGATAATGAAAGAGCTGGAGGGAAGAGGGAGAGAGCAAGTGATGGGGGGAGAGGTAGAGGGGTGTGGGAGAGAAAGAGAGGGAGAGGAAGCAAGAGAAGACTCAAAAGAGAGAAGGGGAGAGAGGTGGAGTTTGATGGGGAGAGAGAGGGAGGGAAGAAGAATGACGTAGAGGGAGAAAGGTGGAGAGAGAGAGGGAGTGACAAGGGAAATATGGAAAGAGAGTGAGGGAGAGAGGAGGAAAGGGAGAGATAACAAGAGAGAAAGAGATATAAAGAACCGTATATGTAGTTTGTAATATAAAAATAACATGCATTTTTGTTTGAGATGATAATGTTAATGACAATTTTGTCTAGATAGAAAAAAACTATTAGAGGTGAGAAAAAATATGTAACATACGAGAAAGAAAAGTACTATATCGAGACAGATGATTTACAAAAAAAAAGAGAAAAGTAACAAAGGGAGGTGTGACACATGAACATATTTGACACGAGATAAGACCTAAGAAACCTTGTTGAGAGGAAAACCTAGTTGGAAGATGAGTCTACCCTATTCTCTTTCCCTAAAAACAAAATGGTTGTGAGTACAAAGAATTATGGCTTGTGGTCGATGGGCTACTATAGTGTAGAAATCATCTCCGTGTTCTCTATCTCCTATGCCTCTTGGCTAATTTTGTGCATCCATGGAACAAATGCACTCTAAATAATGGAACCCCTTTTCTTCCGAGTCGCCCGGTTATACTACAAGCTGATAGCCTATTAGTGGCTAGGTTTGACTACCTCATCTATTAACGAGAGTTACAATATATACTTTTCTAGGATCTAGTTCATTGTAATAATGTGGCTAGTCCATTTTTCATGAATAAGGGGGGATTACATAGGATGCTCTCAAATTATCGTGGTGAAAATAGGAATGTCGAATTCTGAGTGACATAATTTTGACATACGAACTCTGATTGACGAAATTCATTCACAGTTAGAAAGGTATTTGTGTGTACAATAGGAAAACAATGTATGATGCTTAGGAAACAAAGATTTTACCTTAAAAAAATTTCATTTAATGCCTCAAAATTGTTCGATACTGTTTTAGACCCCAATTTGACAAACTGGGTCCTACGAGTAAAAAGGGTCTCGTGAGTTAATTCTTCTAATTTTTTCATTATGAAAGCATCGAGATGGAGAAAAAAATTATAATGATAAAATCCATATCATAAATTACGGGTATGAGAATCCCTTTCCTTTGAAATGCGATATCTCCTCTTTCTTAGTAGACCTTGGCTTGCATTGTTTTGTCTTGTGACTAAATTGCTAATGACACAAATTTTATTTTCTCATAACTTTATCCACTCTTTTTTGGTTGTAAAATTCAATTTGATTATATTATAAGGAGGGTAAGAATTAGAGTTATTTGTTCTCCATTTTATTTTCTCCCCAAAGGTAGGGTACATACATCAACAACCTTAAACATTTGGTGGTGGTGACATCTATATTCATACTTCCTAGTTTCAAATCATGAAACTCCTTGGCTCTATTATCAATGTATCTTTCACGTAAATATTTTTTCTCAAATATCTCCTTAAGATGTTTCCATGTTGTTTCATTTTTATTAATTACATTAGAAATTTTGGTATTCTCCCACCAAATATTGGATTCACCATTTAATTGGTATGTAGTAAGCCTAACTTTTGGGTTGTTATAATATTGATAAAGATAAAAATATTTTCCTATGTTACTCAACCATGTGTTTTTTTCTTTTTAGAATCTCTTTCAAAAATCGATGGCATCAATTTCTTAAATTCCCCTTATATCCCTTATATTTCTTCTACATTGTTCTTTTTTCTCAAAGTGTTTGTTCATTTTGTTCACTATTGTCTAATGATTTACTGGTCACATTTATTATGTCAGTTTATTTTGATAATTCATTTCCTAGATTAGGTGGACCATTTATTTTTAAATCTTCCTTTCATTCCTTTGGAATCCTTTCCTTATTATTATAGTTCTACCCATTATTTCTCATTGTTTTTTTATCATTATACATTTTTAACATTGTTGAATTCATCCTCTATTGCTCTTCTTACATTTTATATTACACTACCTACATCCTCAATAGTTGTTCGTTATCTGTTCTATGCTTATCTATTTCTACTTTGCATCCTTTTAATAGTTTCTTAAAGGAATTACTAGATATATTGGATATCTTGATTCCTAGAGATTAGTATTTCAATAGATATCCCTTTTCATGATTCTTTACCTCGATGATGTTCACTCCCTTCACGGCTTCACTACAAAGACTCTCTTTCTCCCTCCTCAACCATTTAACATGTAAGAGTCGTAATAAAGCTTATTAGCTATTATATTTTTATTTTATGCCCATGTAGATCCAAGTGTTGTAAACCAGTTGTTTGATACCATTTCTGATACCTCTCTTAATAACATACCTACATAGGGCATCCCACCTTTCCTAAGAATTTCATGCTTCTAGGTTGTAACTTTCCCTTTACTTGTTGTGCTCAAGGATTTATTCTGATTCTTGGAGTTTGCATGGTCTAAATAGGTTCTTGTAGGAGACATCATAGGTTTTACATTTATCCTTAGCTTTGATTCATAAATGTTATTACCATTATTTCCCTTGTTTTATGATATTCAAGAAACAACATTGAGTTTATCCCTATGCTCTAGTTTTGGCATATACTCTTCTCAATATGTCTATCACTTATATCTATAATTTAATATAATACCTCAAGTGGTTTTCCTTTCGGCCTGTCTAGGTATTCGTTATCCTCAATAGCTGTTCGTTATCCCATGTAGATCCAAGTGTTGTAAACCAGTTGTTTGATACCATTTTTGATACCTCTCTTAATAACATACCTACATAGGGCATCCCACCTTTCCTAAGAATTTCATGCTTCTAGGTTGTAACTTTCCCTTTACTTGGTGTGATCAAGGATTTATTCTGATTCTTGGAGTTTGCATGGTCTAAATAGGTTCTTGTAGGAAACATCATAGGTTTTACATTTATCCTTAGCTTCGATTCATAAATGTTATTACCATTATTTCCCTTGTTTTATGATATTCAAGAAACAACATTGAGATTATCCCTATGTTGTAGTTTTTGCATATAATCTTCTCAATATGTATGTCACTTATATCTATAATTTAATATAATACCTCAAGTGGTTTTCCTTTGGGCCTGTCTAGGTATTTCCTTATATGCAAGACATAAATCTAATTTCTTTTTACAGTGTAAACTTTTTTTAACCCTTCCCATCAACCATTCAAATGCCCATCAATCTAGTGAACAACCATTTAGCTTTAAAAGTTAACCATATTTCTATTAACCTTGAAAACATGTATACAGTAAGATTGATATGACATTGTTGGGTGGGATAATAACTTTCTCTTAAAGGTTATAATGATTGGTATTAAAGCCTACAAGATATTCATTTCTATCAATTTTCTTAAAAAGGAACTACCATCCTAAGCAACCTTATTTTATGAACCTGTGAACGATTTAATATACCTTACATGTAACATCAGTAGTAATGAATTGAAATCACTACTTGAACAAATGAATTAAGGACTGGATGAACCAACAACCATACCATATGGATGATACAAATTTATGGGGGATGTTCCACCTATCTGTAGTAGATCGATAAGACAAATCTCTTTACCAACACACCCCTAACCCTTTGGTTGTGATTTTATAGAGATGAGTTCCTAAGCCTAATTTAGCTCTATGGATTTTCAATTTCAAGTATTAGATGGTGGTATTCACAGATCAAGCTCAACCTTTCACTTATTCTCTCACAACATGAGACTCCTCTCTCTTCCTCGGGTACTTATAGATTCATCGTTGATCCTTCGTAGCCTCATAACATGTGGAAAATCTTCCACTAACAACTATTTATTTCCTAGGACTTGTTCCACCATGAGCCCATATCCCCTTTGTGCTACATGCCCCCTTAAGATATGTTGTTTATCCCCCTTCCAAATTTATTTTTAGAGAATAAAAATTGCTCGACTCTGCATTTTCCATTCATAGCTTGTCATCAGTCAAGCAGAGCCACCTCATATAAAATCAAAATCCATACTCACAAACATCGCTCATCAAATTGTATCTATTGAATTATTATTAATAAAATAAAATTGTCTACAATATTTATTACAATATTATTTTTGAAATTTAAAGTTTTGAGACCTTTCAACCATAATTAAAATTCTGTTTTCTTCAAAGGAATCCTTTTCTTCTCTACATGCATACTCAGGTCCTCCCATTCTCATGGGGGATAATTCTGCAGTTGCAGCAACTGGACAAGGAAGAGTGCAATTCGAAGATGGAAGTTTTGAAAATGTCTTGCATATTCCAATGCTTTCTGTGAATCTTCTCTTAGTGTATCAGATGACACACACAGGCAGCGGAAGGAAAGTGGAATTTACCCCAGATTTCGTGAGCATTTATGACATGCAAACCAATTTGAAGATTGCATCTGACAAGGTAAATGATCAATCTCATTTGTATACATTTTCTGATTTTGTTCCTCAATCAGATTCTATTTTTCTACTTACGCATACAAATGAAGAAAGTAGGATTTGGCACGAGAGATTTGGGCACTTGAATTTTAGATATATGCAACAACTTAGTAAGCAAGGGATGGTCAAAGGATTGCCAACCATTGAATTTTCAGATGGTGTTTGTAATGGATGTGCTCTTGGCAAGCATCCACAAGAAAAATTCGAGAAGGGGCATGCATGGAGAGCCTCTTCACCTTTGGAACTTGTACACAGTGATCTCATGGGTCCATTTCTGGTGCTTTCAATGAGAAAAGCAAGATATGTGTTGTCATTTATAGATGATTACACGAGATTCACTTGGGTTTACTTCTTGAAACTCAAGTCTGAAGTTTTTCAACATATAAACATTTTCAAAGAGCATGCGGAAAATCAGTCTTGAAAACGCATCAAGATACTCCGCACAGATAATGGGACAGAATATGTCAACAAAGATATAAAGAATCTTTGTGATGAAGAAGGCATACAGTCGCAGCATACAGTTCCTTACACTCCACAGCAAAATGGCGTGGCTAAAAGGAAAAATCGATCTTTGAAAAAGATGGCTAATTGCATGTTCCATGCAAGATCTCTTCCGTCCAAATTGTGGGCCGAAGCTATTAATTGTGCCTCATACCTCCAAAACAGATCTCCTCATAAATCTGTTACTGGAAAAACACCTTTTGAGGCTTGGACTGGCATGCAATTTGAAGTTAGTCATTTCCGCATTTTTGGATCTCGAGTATGGGCCCGCATTCCTCAAGAGAAGAGAAAGGCTTTGGAGCCTCAAAGAAAAGCATGCATGTTTGTTGGATATTCTGATGAAGTCAAAGGGTATAGATTGCTTGATATCCACACTGAAGAGCTCTTTATTGAATGGAATGTAAAGTTTGACGAAGATATTTTGCATGCACCAATAGATGAACTTGTTACCAAGTTTCCATCACCTCTCATTGATGAGTATGCAGATGAAACTTCAGACTAGCATTTTGATGATGATGAGTCTCTTCCTGTGACCCCTGTTAGACCACCTTTTGAGGCTTGGACTGGCATGCAATCTGAAGTTATTCATTTCCGCATTTTTGGATCTCGAGTATGGGCCCGCATTCCTCCAGAGAAGAGAAAGGCTTTGGAGCCTCAAAGCAAAGCATGCATGTTTGTTGGATATTCTGATGAAGTCAAAGGGTACAGATTGCTTGATATCCACACTGAAGAGCTCTTTATTGAAAGGAGTGTAAAGTTTGACAAAGATATTTCGCATGCAACAATAGATGAACTTGTTACCAAGTTTCCATCACCACTCATTGATGAGTATGCAAATGAAACTTCAGACCAGCATTCTAATGATGATGAGTCTCTTCCTGTGACCCCTGTTAGACCACCAGTTGTTTAACATCGAGATCATACTTCTACACATAGTTCGAAAGATTCTCAACCACCTTCAACACAAAAATGGCGCAGCATGAGTGATATCCTTGATGATCCTGCCTCTATCCCTCTGTTTGAGGAAGATCTGCAAGCACTCTTAGCTATGGAGCCATCCATGCCCATGCATACTTATATGATGCATGGATCTGATCCACAAATTTAGGCAGAAGCAAATGGGCATCCTGAATGGGAAGCCGCCATGGATGAGGAATATAACTCTCTCATTGAGAACCAGACTTGGGATTTGGTTCCGTTACCTTCAAATCACAAACTTCTGAGATGCAATTGGGTTTACCGAACCAAGAAAGCATCAAATGGCCAAGTTAGTCAATATAAGGCACGATTGGTAACAAAATATTTTCAGCAAGTACATGGTGTTGACTATGATGAGACTTTTGCTCCAGTGGCAAAAATGGATTCCATTCGGCTAGCTCTCTCCATTGCAGCAGCAAGAGGATGGGAGGTGGATCATATGGATGCGAAGAATGCCTTTCTTCATGGTGATCTCGAGGAGGAAATCTACATGGAGCAACCACTGGGATACATGCAGAATTCATCTCTGGTATGCAAACTAAAGAAGTCTCTCTATGGCCTCAAGCAGGCACCTAGAGCATGGTATGCGAAGATGGATTCTTATTTGTTATCTCAAAATTTTGTACGCTGCAAATATAATTCCAATGTTTATTTTCTGAAGAAAATTGACTCCTTGTTGATCATAGTACTCTACGTAGATGATCTTTTTATAACGGGTAGTTCAGCTTCTGTCATTACTAAAATCAAAACTGCATTGCATAAGTGGTTTTCTATGACCGACATGGGCTTGCTAAATTTCTTCCTTGGACTAGAGATCCATCAACGTGATTCTGGCATTACCATTTCTCAACCAAAATATGCCAGAGATCTTTTGGCACGATTTCACATGAGTGACTGCAAGCCAACAGCTACACCTTTCTTATCAGGGATAAAGCTTGAGAATGGAAAAGACACACCATTAGTTGATTGCACATTATATCGCCAGCTTGTGGGAAGTCTCCTTTATCTCACTCACTTCCGTCCTGATCTCTCCTCTGTCGTCGGAGTAGTTTCCAGATACATGCAGGAGCCACATGAGTTACACTGGAATGCTACAAAGCGCATCCTTTGATATGTCCAGGGGACAATCACCTATGGGATTCATTATGCAGCCAATTGTTCTTTGAATCTCATCGGGTTCACAGATTCAGACTGGGCTGGCGACACCATTGATCGCAAGTCTACTTTTGGTTATGTACTTAGTTTGGGATCCGGCCCAATTTGTTGATCAAGTAAGAAGCAGGCTGCCATTGGTTTATCATCAGCAGAGGTCGAGTATAGAGGAGCAGTCAATGCCACTATTCAGGCAATTTGGCTACAACATTTCCTATCTGAGCTTGGGATTAGTGTCCATCCTCCAACTGTCATCTGGTGCGATAATCAAAGTATGCTAAAGTTTTGCAGAGATCCAGTGTAGAGGAATTGTACCAAACACATCGCGATCCACATGCACTTCATTAGAGAACTCATTCTTGATGGGATTATCGATCTTCAGTACTGTCCTAGTTCCGAGCATATTGCTGACATCTTCACCAAGACTTTCACTGAGAAGAAGTTTTGATTCCTGCGAGATCGTCTCGGGGTGAAGGACACGACTACCTAGCAGTTGTCTTTTCTCTACTTTTGCATTATATTTTGAGGGGGGGTTTTCTTCCCACTGGGTTTTCCCTCTTTCCTACTTTTTTATGCATTGTATATGGCTACCTAAAATGGCCTTGTTGTCGAGACTCATTCATTTTGCATCACACTCACCTAAGTTATGCTTAAGGGAGGGTGTGGGTGTACATGCAGTTAGACTAGCTGTGTTGGTGTACATGCACCTAGATTAGCTCCAATTAACTTATTTCTTACATGTGGCACATGTACACATTAACATAAGATAAAGCACACTTAGCTTTAGTTAGCTTTAGTTATTGCATGTAAAACTAAGCTTACCTTAGTTGCTTTTATGTATTTATTCTAAAACTAATATTGTAGAATTGAAACTTTTCATTCGTTTCTCAATTCTTGCTCGCTTCCTTCCTTCTCTTACAAGCTTGTTTATTGTTTTGCAGATCTAGATCAGTGTATCTCAAAAATCTTACACTGATCATTAATATAAATTTTCGCATTGCACACAATTTAATTGGGTTCTATTCGTATTGCTCAGTGTTATCTTAGATATTTATACAATTAAAGCAATCATAATTGTGTTCCATAAACCTTCAAAACTTCAAAATTGGTGTGGCGAAAAGCATAGTGCATTGTTTCTATAGGCACCAAAATGCTTCTCTTAGTGTGAGAATGTAAGTTAAGTAGAACTGAAAATCAGAGAAATGAGAGAATCACTCATCCATATAGAATAGCCAAAATTAGGGATGGTCTGAACCACTTTCAATACAGAGATGACGCCGAGGCGCAAAGAACATAAGGATTCCAGTAGAAGTCAAGTGAAGCAGAAAATTCAGAGGAACTTCTCATAAAAAGGAACCAAAAGAGAAATGAACAGAGTGAAGGTGATTTTTAATTTTGAATGTTTCATACATTGAAATTCTTGGTTAGAACTGTATGGTTAACACAAAATTTGCTGCTAATACAAGAACTGTATACTTGACACAAAATTCGCTACAACTGTATTAATAATGGGTATTAACCAGTCATTCTGAGTAAACGTGCAAAGTTACACCTAATAAATGAAAGATTTGGAAAGATCATCTTTAATTAAGCATATCTAACTATAGGAATTTATGCTTTGTGTTTTGTTATAGGAATTCATGCTTTGTGTTTAGTTATGAAGTTAAATCTTTTTAAGGACAATGAAATGATTTGGGAAAGATTGTTTTTATGGAATTGTAGTTATTGATCTGATGAGTCATAGTAAACAATGAGGCTGCTTTTGGATGTTGCTCATTTGAATCTTGTGTTTTTGGGGGGACTTGGGACGTAAATTCCATATTTATTAAAATTGGGGTTATTTCAATTTCTGGTTATGACATCTCGTTTATGCCTAGAATAAAATACACTAGCTTTTGGAGAGGGAGACCAATCTTCACGGGATATCGTCAAAATTGTTTCTATTAGTTTAACATGAGGTTAAATCACAAAAATTTAGGAAAGATGTCTTCTCTTAAAACATTTCTTCTCATTTCAGTCTGATATTTATGTGGGGTATATCACATTGGATAAGCCAAATGAAATGCAAGAAGAAAAATGTGGGTGGGTGGCGCAAATTTAGTTGCAATATGAGAAACCTTGTATGCAGAATATTTTATTGGCTTTCTGCAATGAATTTTTGAGTGATATGGCATTCATTATGGTTTCGTTTGACAAAATAACGTAGAGGGCACTTTCCTAGATAATATTTTCCTTTTACAACAGTTTGTTCGATTTTCTTTGGAAGATCCATAATGTCGAATTTGCATGTAAATCTGAACATTCCAAGCACTGCGACACATGATTGATGTTGTTCGAACAGAGCGAGAAATTGAGTTTCACACTAAATGTAGGTTGAAGTTTGAGGTTGTTTAATGAGGTTGCTGTTGAAATTAAAATTCTCTTACATTTGAAAATTTACTTTCGGTAAGTTTGAATTCCAGTAATTTTGAACTGCGAAATTTAAGCTTTAATTAGGAAGAATTTACGTTGTTTCCATTAAAATTTAACGTTTTAACCATTTATGTCGGCTACATTTGAGGATTTGGATCATTTCTGACATTGCATTTGGTATTTCGTATTTGATGGTTAAAGTATTTTGCTTTGATGCGAAAATTTAACGTCTTGAGTTGTTTTATCGACTACATTTGAGGATTTGTACCATTTCGTATCAAAGCTTCCATTTTGGTTTCCATAAAGCTATGGATTTGGTTTGACTTCGGTATGTTATTATATATTATTTACAAATTGTTTTAGGACATAATATGGTATAATCCAAAACAAATTGCTGATACTAAAATGTAAATTTTTTATTGAATAATTAATTTTCTTAAAAATGAATCAATATTGCCATTGACATTAAATAACACAAATAGCTCCTATACATCAAGACATCATGTGATTCAATTGTTTTAAATGAGAGGTGAGTTAGTGATTTCTATATAATTGCAACTAAAAAAAATATAACTTTTAACTTAATAAAGATTATGAAATAATAAACTCGTAGCAAATTGGTACCTCTTTTATATAAAACAAAAAACCTAATTTCTATATTTGAAAAAAATTATAAATGGAGAAATTTTAGTGTTAAATGGATAACTAATTAGTAATTTCCATATAATGCCAAATTGCAAAAAAACAAGGATAACATCTATCTTAAAAATAATTATAAAATAGTAAGGTTTTTACAAATTGGTAACTCTTATAAAAAACAAAAACCATGACTTCTATATTGGAAAAAATTATAAAATTACAAATTTAAGTTTTAAATGGATAACTCCTACAAAAAAAAATAGCAAAATGATAAATTAATATTGGAAAAAGTTATAAAAGATATAAAATGGTAAACTTTCAAATCTACAACTTTTATACAAAAAAAATAGAAAAACAGTAACTTCTATATCACAAAAAATTATAAACTGGCAAAATTGAGTTTACAATGGATAAGGCTTATGAAAAAATAGAAAAAAACAAAAAAGATAAATCCAATATTATAAAAACAATAAAAAATAGAAAATGAAAACCTTAGTTGCACTTGTAAATGCATAACTCATATACAAAAGCATAGAAAAACGACAACTTCTATATTACAAAAAATTATGAAGATAAGTTTGCACTTATGAATAATTAAATTTACATGAAAAAAGCTATAAAATAGTAATAAAGATAAAGTTGCACTTGTGAATAGAATAGAATAGAAAGTAAATTTACATTTTAAATTTTATATATATAATAATAAATAACATGTAAAAATTTATGTAGTTACAAATGGTATAGTAAGATTGGTATGCTTAAGAAATTTGCATGGTACATGTTTTATATAAAAAAAAAATAAACTAAATTTACATGTTCAATTTTACATTAAAGTTTGGTAGAAAATTATAACTTTGCACGTGTATTTTTTTTTTCATATTAAATTTAAATTATGACAGAGAAGGTAAGTTCTATTTTTTTAAAATTGCAATAAAACTAGTTTACCAACTAATCTTGTATTTTGGAAACCTTCTAAAAGTAATGAGAATTAAAATGGAATTATGTCTTTATGTAGTAGAAAAGTATACTTAGAAATTATAATTAAAAACTTATTCCCTTCCATAAAGAATTCTTGCTCAAATTAGTAGCAAAACGGAGTTAGAATTAAGAATTTGTTCTCTTTCAACAAAGAATTTTGGATCAATGCATGTACCAAACACTTTTGGAATATAGGGAATTGTAAGTTTTATATTAAAAAATGCAAATATATTTAAATCACATTTTTGTTTTTATTCTTATAATTTTTTTATGATATCTACTACGAGGTTGGAGTATGGTGATTACCTGGATTGCATTTCATTGCAAAGCAAGGATACTGGATTGCATTCCATTGCAAAACAAGGATCACTGGTGTGAATTCAAATAGAGGGGCTCATTTCCCTTAGTCAACCAAAAAGGTTGGGCACTGCCACATATTGTGTCATAAATTTGGATAAGATAGGATACATAACAAATTGAAATTAAATGAAAACTATTATTTGTTATTTGTGATCAAATATTTTGTCTTTGTTGTTAATAGACATGTGAATATTAATTTCCTTGTATCTATCCAATTATCACTCTAGTAATAGTTTTGAAATTTTTCCTGGCCATATTTGCAATTTTCTACTAGATTTCTAGGAATTGTTGTGTTTTAGTTTCACATAGACGGCCATGTTTTCAATTCAATTATAAGTAATCTCATAAGTAGGCTTCTATGCATTGTCTCTTTTGTATTCTCTATAGTTTGAAATTTTTTGTTTTTCAAAATATGTACAAATATAGTTCAATGAATTTGAATAACTTTTTCTCTTGCAAACAAGATACTTGGAGACCCTCTAAAGGAAATTGATGGCACCTAGATCAAAACTTCCTAAATGGAAATATCTTGAAAGAAAAAATGATGTAAAAATTTATTGCAAGTTCTGCCATAATACTTGTGGGACATCAGTGACTCGAGCAAGAGATCATTTGCTTGGCATTGTGGGTGGAACTGGTGGAGGAGTGGCAGCATGTACTAAAATTGATGAAGATGTGAAGAAAAGTTTAAGTGAAGAAGTCAATGCTCATAAGCAAGGAAAGGTAGTCCAAGAAGTAAGAAAAAAAAGAACACAAGATACACTCATGGGAAGAGAAAATGTTATTAGTTCAACACGAAGCTCTTTCTTACCATTTGTGGCATCTACAGTATCTTCTATGCCATATGGATCACAAAGAGAACCTACTTTACCAGACGTTGATCCAACACAACAAACATTGGAGAAAGCTTGGAAGCCATTGGAGCGAAATGAGGTAGATGATGCAGTTTATGATTTTTTCATTGGTTGTAATATCTCTTTCAACACTATCAAAAGCTCATTATTTCATGATATGTTAAAAAAGATTGGTCATTTTGGTCCCTCATATGTTCTTTCCAGCTATGAAAGTCTTAGGACCAAAGGAATTGATAGGAGCAAACAAAGAATAGAGGAAAGAGTTAAACCAATAAGGGATTCATGGGCTATTTCTGGATGTACTTTAGTTAGTGATGGTTGGACTGATCGCTAGTCTAGACCTCTCATGAACACACTTGCTTGTTGTCCTCGGGGAGTGATCCATTTGTCTACTATTAATTGTATGGACGAAACAAAGACTGTTGAATATTTATTTCAGATACTAAAGGACACCATATTATCTATAGGAGAGGAAAATGTAGTCCAAGTTGTCACTGATAATGCATCCAATTGTGTTCGTGCTGGTGAGCTATTGATGGAGCATTTCCCTAAGTTATTTTGGACACCTTGTGCAGCACATTTTATTGATCTAGCCCTTCATGACATTGGTAAAATAGGTTGGGTGCAAGTAAATATATCTTAAGCAAGGCAACTGGTCAAATTCATTCTTAACCACTGATTGAGTTTGAGTATATTTAGAAAATACAAAACCAGGAATCTACTAAGACCAGGTGACACTGGATTTGCCACCCATTTTATTGCACTGCAAAGGGTGGTAGAGCAAAAAGCTGCATTACGATCATTCGTATGCAACGAAGAGTGGGTTAACTCTCCTTTATCAAGATTAGAAGGTGGTAAACTAATAGAGAAAATAATCTTCAATGAAATGTTTTGGTCATGTGCAGAAAAAATCATCTCTATTTGTGAGCCTGTTGTACAAATATTGAGGATGGTGGATTCTAATGCTGCATGTATGGGTTTTGTATATGAAGGCATGGATAGGGTAAGAGAACACATATCATTGGTATGTAAGAATGATAGTTCAGTATATAATCCAATATGGAGAATTGTGGAAAAAAGGTGGTGTATGTTGCATACGCCATTACATGTTGCGGGGCTTTTTCTAGCACCTAATTACTTTCACGTTCCTAAGGATAGAGATATCATGGAGGGATTTTATAATTGCATGGAGAGGATGTATCATGATCCTGAAATACAATATAAAATACGAATACAATCAATATCATATAGGCAAAGGACTGGTCATGCTTTCACTACAGCTAGGGCACTACGAGATATGCACCATCTAGAGGTCACCCCCACTCAATGGTGGTTTCTCCATGGATATGAGACACCTCAGCTACAAACATTTGCAGTCAGGGTGTTGAGTCAGGTATGTAGGCATCATAATTATTTATACTTTGTATGTATATTTGCAAATTATTCCATGTAAATTATTATACTAATATAATATTATTTTCATGTAAAAAAATAGGTCACTAGTGCATAAGCATGTGAAAGGAGTTGGAGCACTCATGAGTTCATCCATAGAAAGAAAAGAAACCATTTAGGAGCTAGCAAATTGGTAGATTTGGCTAGCATTCATTGCAATTTACACTTGTGGCTGAAATCTTTGGAGGGGAAGAAAACAACTTCAAATATAGTATGAGAGGTTCCCCCTATTTTTAAGGCATCTAGTGCAACCTCACAAGCACCAATTGTGGGATCGTCTTCTACATCCACACATCACATCAATGAGAATGATGTATTGCTCAGAGATATTATAGATGAGAGTGCTAGTAGTGATAATGACTCTCTCATGAGTGAATACGCTGATGTGGATGAGGATAATGGAGATGAGATGACCTACACACCTTAAGATAATTTTGGCCCTTCATTTATGGTAATGACCATAAATTTTTTATTTCTATTAGCATTTTGTATAAGCACATAAGTTTTAAACTATGTTTTAACTTTTTGACTTATATGATTGAATTGTTCTAGTTTGACATATTATGATTCTTAGTTACTTTTACTGCATTATTTTATAAGGTTTAAAGGTGTTTATTTTATAAGTAACATTGTTTTTAAACTATAATACAAAATGAGCATGAAGTAAATGATGTAAATTCATATTTGAATCTTAAATTGGATATCATTGTTTTTGTCTTTCAAGAAGATTCTCTAGAAGTTTGTAGATATCTACAAAAAAAACCCTTTAAGAGTTGTATCAATGTTTGTAGAGGGCATGTACATTTTCAAATAGATCTATTTAGTGATTTAGGGATAAATTTCATGGTATTTAGAGATCACTTAAATCATAATTTTAATATCCAATATCTCAATTTTTACATTGAACTCTAGTTTTGTGTGTTGTGACTCATATTATTAGATTTTACTTTTACATGTTTTTCTAGTCTACAATAATAATTAATTTGAGGCATTTTGATCTTCATTATTTCTAAGCCGTTTTAGAGAGAAGGGGTCTATAACATTTTAGATAGGAGAAATTAACGTTGGAAATAAGTAAACATAAATATACTTGGTAGAGAAAGATTTAATGAATTTTCATATAATGATTGTTTATTTGAATTAAAAAAAAAATTAAGTATATGTAAGATATATAATGTCAAATTTTTTCCGTATTGAATTTTGTTGGATGGAATTTTTTCTGTATCGAATCGAATTCGATTTCGAATTCGAATTCGAATTTGGTAACTATGCTTTAAAGACGGATTCACAATAGTGGTGCATGTTTGTGATACAGAATCTACCATGGAACTCATCCCACCAAAATTTGACAACGTCATTGTATCGCAGTTGTCTCCACCTCAAAAAATCGATCCAAGCACTCGTGAGTGCATAGGTTTCACCCTTCCTTCTCCACCTGAGGAAATTGCTTTCTAACTCAAAAATGCTCCAAAGAAGCTCAAACTACAAATCTCGCACTAATGACTGAAACATTAATGCTTGATATTTTGGACGTATGTTATAATTTCAAACAATAATACCAGTTGAATTTTTTCGTTGTTTTTCGGGCTACTTAGCTATTACCTATACTCTTGATATAATTTTAACTTTTATACCAAATGAAACTACGATATGTAATTGAGTATTCGGATGTAATTGAAAAAAGCGCATAGTTCTTAATATTTACCTGTTGTTAAAACCACTTAAAGGTCAAATTTATATTCATATTATATATTATATTGTGATTAAAAAAATACAAGGTGTTTTATTTAGATTTAAGAGGACCCTGTGCCATGGCCAAAAAAAGAGTTACTATTTAGTTGAATTATTTTATTTTATTTTATTTTCGGAATGTTTTATTTTAATGATAAGGAGGTTAAATAGATATTATGTCTAAATGGTTTTATTCCACACATGTTTGTCCCTTAACATTTTGTTATCTTCTTTTACCAGATTTTTTTTCAAATCAATAATCTTTACCCCACAAAATGCCTTAAGAGAATATACTAATTTTACTGTATGAATTTTGAGACAGTAAAATAATCATAAAATAGTGTTAATAAATTTGTAAATTTTAAAACTATTTCAAAAATTAAATGAAAAATAGAAATCAAGTTCTTATATTGATTTATGTTCGTAATATTTCAAATTATACAGTAAAATTAAATTCAACTTGAAATTAAGAGAGGGGTTTTGAGATGACCTACGGTTGCTGCAACCAAATCTAGGGTTTCTGCGAAACCTGCAACGACAGGCCTGTCAAACTCGGTACAATCGGTAGATTCAGGCGAACTGGTGATCAAGGCTACGCGGCCATAAGGAAAAAGGAAATATGCAACTTCCTCAGGTGGAGGTCTAGGAGCCTC
>APFE030269339.1:40353-53862 GCA_000404065.3 Pinus taeda | reverse complement strand
CCGTCTTTATAGTTGTGAGTGGTATGCTTCCTGGTTGACATAATTTTGCTTTCCATTTTTCTTGCTAACCTGAATAATGCCTTCTCTAATGAATCAGGTTCCCAAAGGCGAACATCATGTTGGATATTATCCTTTAAAGACCCTATGAAACATCAATCCTATGCTCCTCTGGAATATCTTCTACCCTTATGTTCAATTTTTGGAACTCCTCAATGTGCTCCATTATTGAACCCTTTTGTTTGAGACTTATCAATTGGCTAAAAAAAGTGTTGCATTTTGTATCCTCATAATGTGCTATCAATTCTCCGTAAAAATTGCCCAAGTGATAAATTGTTTACGAGAGCAAAGCCATTGATACCATACAAACTGATTTGGTTCCAAATATAAAGTTGCCATACGTACCTTTTGTGTGTTTTGCACATTATTGAGATTGAAAATTGCTCCATCTGTAATATCCATGTTGCGGGATCCTTGCCATCAAACTTCCTCATATCGATTTTTGGAATATGGTGGGTCTTCGATCCAACATTAGAGTCTAAGGAATCATGATTAACATTTCTTTTGTTCTCATCATGAGTTTCCTTTACTACCCTTTCACCCTTAGTGACCCTTTCTTGTAGCAACTTATTCATATTTATCTTCAATTCTTCCATGTCTATTTTCAAATCTCTCTTCAAATCATCCATCTTAGCTTCCACGTCATTCATCTTAGCTTTTACACCTTTCTTTAAACAATCCATCTTAGATTCAGTTCCTTTTTGTGCAAGTGACGCTTGTTGCACTTGGTCTCGTAATTTTGATATATCATGTTGCATTTCTTCCTCTTCTTCATGAGTCATGCTAAAGCTTTCAGGTCGCCTACTAGGTGTTTCCATTTTCTTTCTTCAGAGCATCAATTACTGATAATAATGCTTCACTATGCCCTTTGAATTCCTTCAAAATAAATTTTCAAACCAAGCGTAAGCAAACATTTTAAAAAATATACACACCTTTTTTCACTGTGTAGGAGCTTGATATTGCCTCTGATGTATCTCTGTAATTTCAGATCATCCAGTTTTGAAATTGTGACCTGCAGTAGCCCTCTATGTCCTCTTTCCAATGCCACTAGTGTGACCCCAATTGGATTCTCCAATGAAGAGTTATGCCAAATCTCCTACAGTGACCTGATTATAGACTAATTCAGTAGAGCGAACTTGTACGACGTTCCACGAGTCACTATTTCGACCTCTGGCTCTGAAAAATATATAGAAGAAACTACCATCTGTCCTCTTTCTGTACCTTTTTACGCAATTTCAATCCAATGCTCAGAGCAAAAGTTATGACGATTTTCCCCAGGTCACCTATTTGGAATGTAATTGAGGTGTCTGCAAAAAGACCAACTTCCTCAGATCATATCTCCGTAATTATAGTGCAAAATGATCTGAAATTCAAACCCGAGCTTTAGCGTGATGTCTTCTCAAATGGTTTTTTTTTTAACTTTTGAAACGTTGCAAAAAAAACGTTATAGTGAAAATGCCACGATGACCTGTTTGGAGCAGCGAAACCCTAGAATCCAAAGCTCTGATACCAAATGTTATGAAACCAGCTCAAGAAAAGATAGGTCAATGCCTTAGAATTCAGCCTCTTCGAGGGGGACTCCTTTACATACATAAATGAACAACTCTTGGATGATACAAATGAAGACCTCCTTTCTATATATAGGAGTCAAAGGGGTCTAACAATCCAGACCTACATAACAATAATAATGTAAGGGCACAATAATAACAATAGTGGGCTTCTATGTGGCACAATAGTAACAATATGGGCACAATAGGGGCACAACAATATTAATAAGGGGTACACTACAATAGTAATGGGGTAATCACTAGTATTATGGGGACCCAACAACGGCTCTGAGTCTTGGGATTGAAGGACAATCCTTCGTCTCATGACTTTCTGAGAAAATTATACATGTTTCTACAACTTTTGCATCCAAGGGGCATTACCTTAGAGCATGTTTCTTTCTACATTTTGGGCAAAATATGGCTAAGGCATCAGCTTCTTTTTTCTGCTTGTTTTGAATTTTAAGGGTGTCTAGCTGTTCACTAAGGCTCCCTAGAATGTTAGTTTTGAATTCATCAAGCATATTGCCAATCTCTACCCTACTTATTGATCTAGTTGCAGATTTGTTTTCTCTAATAAGAGAAGGATCTCTAGGCCCTTTACCAGTTTTAGATTTTCCCCTCAAGATATGGACACATAGTTCTGCTATGTCATGTAGTGGAAGTTGAGAAATGTCACCCTTCCCCATCATGTTTAAAATATCTATCCATTCATCTCTAATGGCTTTCAATAGAAGGGCTTTCAAGGTTTCCTCATCTAAATTGCTCATTTTCGCTCTTTTTAAGTTGTATTGAAATCTTTCAAGTAAATCCTCCAAGTTCTCATCTTCTTTTTGCATCATTTTGAATACCTCATCCTTATGATTAGTAATCATACAATAATTCGGATATCTATCCAAAAATGTTTGCTTCATATCATTCTAAGTCCTAATAGATTGAGTGACTAATACCATGAACCATTTCAGAGCAACCCCTTTTAATGTTGAAGGAAACAGTTTGAGTTTTTGAGAGTCTTCTAGATAGTCATAGGTTTGGCATAAGACTTCAAACTCAAATAGAAATGTCTCAGGATCCTCACTTCACAATCCATAAAAGTTTGGGAGGACAAATGGTGAATTGTTTTTCATTGTTTTATAGGTTTCCTCATCGACTATAGGGAATCCAAATGAGTTATCTCCTCCCCTATTTCCCCCATCATTACCTCTACCACCTCCATTGTTACCTCTACCACCACCTCCCTTATTTCCTCTACCTCTACCTCTACCCCCTCCTCCAAATAGTGGAAATTCTCCATCTAGCACTTCTTCTACCATGATAGTTTCTTCAGGGTCTTCTGGTTCTTCTATTAATGGCTGATGAGAGAGATTCTCTACCTCTTCTTCTTCTCTGGGTGATTCTACTTCTTTTATTGCAATATGTTCCCCTATAGAGGTGAAGAAGGGTTCTTCTCCTAGGTTAGATTTAGTAGATAGTGTGGGAGAATCTTCTAATTTAGTTGTTGCCCTTGAATTCCAGGAATCCTAAGGCTGGGAGTATGAGTCTGGGATGGAGGTGTATCTTGCTTATGCCTTGAAGTAGTTGGAGTTGTAAAAATAGAACTTTTGGCCCTAGTTATAAACCTTCCCCTAGAATCTCTTGCTCTATGCATGTCATTTTTTTATTTTTAATGAATTTTTTTAATCAGGCTAATAATCTTTTTTTTGATCTTCCAGATCACACTAGATGCAAGAAGAGAGCAAACTCAAGAAATTATTAAACTAATAGCTCTCTTTTTTGATCCTCTAGATCACACTAGGTGCAAGAGGAGAGCATACTTCATGAAGTTATCAATTTTTCCCTGTTTTTTTTTTTAATGTAAGAGATCAGCTACCTAGTTACACTTCCCCAGCAACGGTGCCAAAATGTTTAGTCAATTTAGTATGTTCTAAATTGCTACATTAATTATCAATCCAGAGTCATAAACTGATGAAGTGCGGTGCACTGTATGTGCAAGACAACCTCTTTCTTACTTTATTGCTTTTAGTTTTTATCTTGTTTTTGGGGTTTTGTTCTTGTTGGTATCCTAAAGTGTCTCATGAAAATGGAAATCCTATTCTAAGGTCTTAAGAATACTTTTAAAGTTCAAGTATGGATGTATAATTTAAGACAAGGTTTATGCTTTTTATGGTAATTTCCAAACTTATCACTTCAAATATCTCAAAACATGCTATTTATAAAATCAGAACTTGAACAAAAGTGTAAACATACAACTACTTAAATCAAGAAAAAGATGAAGTATTAAACATGAGGTTACTGTCTCTGCTGTCCATTTAATTATAGAAATAAAATCTAAACTACTGCACTCAAAACCAAAAATAAAGAAGTTGGAAACTAGTCAATGATTTCACCCATAATTCCGATATTTCATCAATTAACTTCTAAAATGGGGTTAAGCTAAAGACGCTGGAAATAATGTCATATGGCATGAAAGAATGACATTTAAACTATCTACTTGCATATTAATGAAAGCAAAATCAATTACTTCACCTACAATCTGATAGCTCGCCAATTAAATTCTAAAAGGGGGTTAAGCTAAAGGCACTGGAGATAATGTCATGTAGCATAAAGAACTGATATCTAAATTGTCTACTTGCAGATTAATGAAAGCAAAATAAAATTACTTCACCTACGATTTGATAGCTTGCCAATTAACTTCTAAAATGGGGTTAAGCTAAAGGCACCGGAGATAACATCATGTAGCATAAAGAACTGATATCTAAACTAGCTACTTGCAAATTAATGAAAGAAAAATCAAATTACTTCCCCTAAAATCCAATAGCTCGCAAATTAACTTCTAAAATGGGGTTAACCTAAAGGCACCGAAGATAACGTCATGTAGCATGAAGAAATTGATATCTAAACTAGCTAAAAGCAGCAAAAAAATATCAAGCATGACAAATGGAATTAAAAGCTAAAGTACAGCAGAGGAAGCAATTCTCATATCGCCATTTGATGTAAAAACTATATTAAAAAGCTCGAGCATAACCTATCCTAAAATGCACTAATCAGTGTTAGTGGAAAATATAACAATGCCGCAAAAATATGTACAGGAACAAAATGATTAATACCATGAACAGAATGTGAGAAATGTATAGTTAAAATAAAAGACAAAATGCATGAAAAACTATACAAAAATGAAAAGCAAAACCTCAGCCAGCAAGGGCCCTTCTGCACAGCCTTGGCTTAATACGTTATCACCTGAAAATTATGCTTTAAGCAGTCATAAGAAAAAAGAGTTTTTGTATTGCAAAACAGAGAATATGTCTTCTCATTACAACAACAAAACTAATGCTAAAACAACAGCATCAAGACTAACTGCTTGCATTGCAAACGCTTATACTTATAGGAGAAATGGATAATTTCCTTTTGGAGAAAAATCTTTAGTAGAGGACACATGAACAGGACAAAATCCAGCAATTTAGCCTCTTGGTTGCCATAAACATTAAATCTATGAAAGGTGGGTGTTAGATTGCATCATGGAGACGGCCTGCAGATGGCAAAAGTGGATCCATGAACCCAAGAATGGTTTCAGACTTTTTCATGTGCTGCAACGGAGTCCTAATTTCTGTTGACCATCCTTTGACCAATGCCTTTCTTCATGAATTCAGCTAAATAGATAGGACCTTGTCCATGTATGGATGATTTCTGAACTACCCATGTGCCTCGTTTCTCCCATCGACACATGTAACCTACAGAACAATAAAAACAATTGTGGAATTGCGAGTCAGTTGCAAAAAGTGGCTACATTCTATAGTTGATGAAAAAATCTAAATCAAATAGCACACACAAGGATATAGTTTGAAAACCAATTAAATGCACCCCTAGAATCAATATGTAACAATCTTTGATAGCTTATGAGGCACTGATGTGGGAAAATGGAAGAGAAAAGGTTTAGAAAAGTATGTAGAAGAGAGGTAGTTCTGGGGCTCAACAGGTGGGTCTATGTTTGAGCCTGTACTTGAGAGGTTTTAGGCTGCTTTGACATGCTTGGTTTCTTGTTCTCTTCCTTGTGATGTTTTTGCAAGTGATGCACTAGTTTCCTATGAATGCCTTTAAGAAGTATCGGCTATTGAGGCACTAGTCCCAGGTGTTGGCTTCAGAGAAGTCTCAAATGGTACTTGTTCAAAAGAATCTAGGTCAAGTGTTTTTTCTAGGTCTTTCATTACATTTTGTACATTGACCTGATCACTATCCATTTCTGCAAGAGTTCCTTCTCTCCATTCATCCATATTAGCATATTGCTCAATTTCTGCGATTTTGTGATGAAAATATGGTGATAGTCTATTTTTCATTCTCCTATCACAAATGAAACTGTGCAGGTCATATTTCCAACCAAAACTTTTACTTAATTTCAGGTTTTCTAGGATTCTTTCTACTGCTTTGCCTGCTTCTCTATTGTTGCAAACAAATGGGCCTAGGTGATCCTTGATTTTCAACTGTGCTTTCTTCTTAGCCTTGGTAAAGTGTATCTAATTTGAGTTTATCATTTTTCTATAGTACTCCAATGCAAACAACCTCATTGGAACATATTTTGGTAACTTGAAGGGAGGAAGTTCACAACCATATACCCTGATCTCTGTGTGATTTTGGTACAAGTACCAGTCACCCACCCTGTACTGTTTGGACAGCTGAAGGATCCTTTTGATTTCATCACTAATCCTAGGAGGAGGATTTCCTGTCAGCATGGTGGTCACTGGGTGGACAAACGAGTTGATGAATTCATTATATGAATAAAGAAAAGCCAAAGAATTGTGGAAGACTAGATTCCAAAAAATGACTGATCTTGTGTTACCCTTGGTATCAAGTTTATTGACAAAAAATGGAAACTTATAAGACTGATAGTAAAGGATAAGGTGATAGATGAATGTGGAATACTTGAATACTTTTTCATTTTCCAGTCTCATGAACTGGTCATGGATTTTCTCAGCAATAAATGCAACATAATTGTACTTGACAATAGGGGGTTGACCAGGGGTAAATATGGACATCAAAACTAAGCTCAATTCATCTACATATTCACCGGTATTAAATCCCATTACTGTAGCTATCATATCAGCTATAATTTTTCCTGTTTTTGTAAAGAAAACTGATAGATAGGGAGGGGGATTTTGGGGTTGATGCTCTTTGTTCATGAAAGTTTGGGCAAGGCAACTGAGTTCAGACTGGGACAATTTAGAGGATCTCTCAAGCAAATCTCCAAAGGAAATGGGGGTGAGGGCTTGACTGGGTTGAAATTTGAAGAATCTCATTGATGGAGTCTGCAGTAATTGTGAAAAGGACAATTTGATTTGGGGACATTGTAGCTCTGAATTTGGGATCATAGTTGGCATGACACTGATGGATAATGCCAGGGAAAATGTGCACAGAGGGGAGAAAATACATTGGGAGATTTGATTCCCACAGTCCTATGGTGTGATGGCCATTAAAGTGATTATCTCAGCGTTGGCAAAAGACTTTCCGATGGTCTTTATCAGTGTCCGAGTCCTTTATTTGAAAATATTTATCTACCAGAGGCAGATAATCTAAGTCATGGTGGGGGGTAGTAATAGGTGCAATAGTTAGGACAACGGAGGTTTCCATTTTGGTTCTTGTGGATGTAGATAGGAAACTAGGACTTATGGGGAATTGGTGAAAACAAAGGGTCTGGGGAACTTTGAATTTCAAGCATGGTAACTGAATTATGGTGAATTGGGGTTCTTTTCAATTAATTTGGAAAGAAAGTAAGTATTCAGAGGGTTTCTTATCGGGAATTGGCAAATACTTGATTTTAGGGACGAGAAATAGAATACAGGTACATTGGATGTGAATGGAGGACTCTGAGCGGCGTCGAATGAAAATTTTGAAGTTGGTTGGCAGTTGGGAGCATGAGCTGGTTGACCTCATCGTTAAGTTTGCATGGATGTATGCATTCACAGGATAAAACGACAAAATGATTTCTTTTGTTTTTTATACAAAGTCAAGAATTTCGTGAGTTTTAGGATTTGGATGGGTGGCATCAGCAGGCAAATGATCTGATGTTTTGTCGTTTAGCGGGAGGTGGTAAGCGACTTCCATCACACCGCTAATGGAGGGGAGGCGGTATTTGGGGGGAGACGCACGATTCCATAGGATGAGCAACGCGTGGCGAGGGCATTCTTTGCAAAACTGCTCGCGATTGCGCGTTAACGTTTGGTCGTGGAGGGTTGTGTGATATGCATGATAGTCGCTAGATCTGGGAGGCTTGATCGCATGGCTATCGAGGAGGTGATGTGATGGGATTTTAATGGATGGCGGGCCCGACATGTTTAAAGTTTTTTAATCACATCGAGAGTGACGGGATTGGTGGAAGAAGTTATTAATTAATCGTGAGGGTTAATTAATCCTTATTTAACATGGCAGGGTCGGGGTTCTTAATTAGTTACAGATTAACTAATTAATCCCAATTATTGATGTATTATGGTTATATTTAACCGAGGGGCAGGATATATAAGAATTTGGGGTTTTTACATAGTTAAAATAATACGGGAGCGGGTAACCTTTATAGGGGAACTATATAATAATATAAGTTAGCAATTAATATGACCAAATGAATGGAAAAAGAGATAAGTCTAAAACATTTTCATGTGCATGTTTAAAACTTAGGCTAGGTGAAAAAATGAGGATTTTTTATGAAAAATATTTTAATTTCCCTAAGTAAAATAGAATTTTACTTAGGAAAAACTTTATAAAGTGAATGAATGACTTATGAAGGGGTGTGTTTATTGATGAATGGACTTAAGTGCTTAAGGTATCATAAATTATTGGGCCAAGGGTCCGGTCCCTCCAAAAGTCAGAGAAATTCTCTGAGCTCTTCTAACTTGATAAATACCTTGGCACTTAGGGGAAATTAGTGAAAATTTAGGGGAAATGAGTAAGGAAATTAATTATTTTTTACTTTTCTTGCTTGATGTGTCTTCCATGTGATACATGTCTTTGCCTTGTAATGAAAGTAAAAGATTTACATAATTTAAATTTATCATTCACCACATATTATTGTGCAATCATTATCTACCTACCCTACCTACTTAACCTAGCATTTTCACTTCTTTATTAGGGTGCACTTAGGCTGGCAAACCCTTATCAAACCTTTCTTCTCTTTTACATGGTGATGGCCTATCTAAATATACACTCATTACATCCAAGGGCTCATATTAAACTGTTGAGCTCCTTTTTTCACTCTACCTATCTACTTATTTGACAAGATTACACTGTTTGGTCAGATCTTTATTCTCTATTTCTACAACATGAAATTGAAAAATGAATTAGCCAAGCTTAAATTGTTTGACTATTCATAAATTGGGCATAAGTGACAAACTGCACACAATTTTTTATTTTACAACAACAAAAAAGTAATTCCATTTAGACTTGCACACTTTCCTGGTCTTTCTTTTTGTTGGGGTTCATTTTCTTTCATTTTTTTGACCATTTTTTTATTATTTTCACCCTTTGATTTTTATTTTAGGGTATACCCTCTTTACATTTTAAATTTTATTTTTATTTTTTACAAATATGGAAAACCTTTGCAACAAGTAAAGGTATGAACATATTACAAAGCTCAATAAATCAATCATGATATATGACACCTATTGATATAGGGGCATAATAGTATCCTTCGGTAATTGTGGAGATTCCACTTCAATAACAGATGTACTAGTAACTGTAGAAGTAACTGGGGTCACATTACCAGTATAGGTGTTTCTAGTAATTCAGATGAAGAACCAGAAGTTTGTGAAGTACTGGATTCAGTCAAACAAGACTGCTTTGACTGGATAGGTGTAGCTTCAGGCGATAAAGGTGGTTTACTCACTGTCCTCCGCGAATGACGAGGTAAGGGTTGATGTTCCTCCACAATTATGATTGATTTTATTACAAAAAAGAAATAAACAGAAAAGGGTAAGCTAGGAAAAAGGTTTACTAACCTATTGTGAACTGCATAATACCTCCCAATGAACCGAGAAGTACGAGTAGGCAATCTCCCCGAATGTTGTGTTCGGTGTATCATAGTGTACAAGGCGGTCGATTCAATTACCTAAGGATGGATAGCAACCTAGTGTTTTCCTCCCATATATACCCGAAAGTATGTGGAGGCCCAATCCGTATTAGCACTATCTAATGCGAAACCACACAGTGAGAGCATTCCTTTATACTTTACATACTGTAACACTACCCTATATACTCGAAGGTACATGGACGAGCTATGATATACTCACATATGTGGAATGAGGTATCACAATCGGAATATATCACAGATAAGTTTGTGACAGCTACTATGTTTTACAACACCAGAACACGTCTCTAGCCTAGAGCCTCTAAATGTTTTGCGTTAGGTGACAATGCTCCATTAGGTTAATTGAGGTTAATTTTAAGTTGATATTGATTAAGAATTTTCCTTTCAAGGTTCACCACGTGATGTCTTTGAAATTCCTAGAATGAAACTAATATGATAAGCATCCTTTTCATTCATTTTTAACAATGAAAACCTTAGCTAGTAGGGATAGATCAATCAGATTATTTTAAGCAAAGAACAAAGAGAACATCTAATGCAATTTCCTTAAACAATTTCTATGAGCACACACAAATGTTTTCAATGCACAATGCAAGTTTTTCTTTTCAATTCCCTTAATGTCGAGATGAACTAAAGGAAACTAATGCACATACAATCAATCAATCTTTCTGCAAGAATGAAGACTTTACGATAGTTCCTTTTCGAAAGAAATGAAGACTTTTATGACACTTTCTTTTGAACAAATATTAATCGACTATAAACTAACTTTGACAAAGAATTCATAGTGATAAAGAAATCATTTAAGAAACACTAAACAATCAAGGCCAAAGTAGGGCTAGGAGAGGAAACACAAATTGATTTTAGAAGTACAACAATCATTGATCTTTCAGCAAGCAAAAACAAAAGGAAATTTGGGAAAAAGCAAGTCAAAGGTGGGATTTTTTACCTAAGGAACAACAATGCAGCCTTGAATGGGAGACAATGCACTTCAAAGCATTGTCCTCAAGACAAGGGTGCTCTGCAGCACTCTATCTCTTGGCCAAACCTGCGCTGGTCCTAGAGAGGCCATCCTAGGGGCTTTCAACCATAGTTTTTACCAAAAAAACACTTCAAAAAGGCTGAAACATGATCAATGGAAGCAAGTAGAGTCTATTAGGGTGTACTAGAATGAAGGTAAACTACCCGGAACAATGATCGTTCCCCAATATGGTCGCGAATTTTTTATGTGGAATTTTGCATCTACGGATAAATACAATTTCCCTATATGGGTAGCTACACCTAGAACCATAGATTTAAAGAGTTTATCCTTTTTCTATAGAATATAAATAAGACAAGGGACCTACTTGTTATCTTTCGCTTTCCCTTTGTCTCCTTTGTTTGTCTCCCTTCGCTCCTTCTTGAACTTAATTCGCTCGACAAGTACCTGCAATCAAAAACAGAGGACAAAAACCAATCAAAGCAAGATATCTATCTACTATAAGCAAATGGAAACGAAAGCATTTACACATATAATCATCATACATAAAGACAAGAATATGGGAAAAGGTGTAAACAACTTTATTAAGTAGAAGGAAGAGTTACAACCATGAAGTTTGATCCAATGTCACTCCTCTAGCTTGGGTTCCAGCCAGCATCACATAAAAATCACAACACTCTGGTAGCATAACAATACTTGCTTACAATCTCGAACCTCACACCAACAGTATCTCCTTACAAATTCTCAAAGTCTAGCCCCTAATCACTTAGATGAGTACTCAATTTATAGGAAAATGGAGGAGGATTGGTCATAAATGAGGGCATTGAATGGCCTTACAAGCTTAGATTTAGTTTCCATGGAGGAAGGGATGAGAGGATAGGAGTTTAGTTAACTCATTCCCTATCCAATTTCGAGCTAATATGAGATTATAAGTATGGGAATCTTCTAGAAAGATCTAAAAGGTAAGAATATTCCCAGAACCCTATGAGGATTTCGCTCAATCTCACCCAACACAGATCAAAGTAGGCCCAAGTGCTTTGAAATGCACCCTAACATGGGCCTACCTACACTGAAGTGCACTTACCCTTGACCAAGGATGCGCTGGTCCCTTAAGGAGGCTTTTCTAGAGGGCTTCAGGCCAGGAAACTCTCAGGGAAGGAAGCATCCAAAGTGATGACTTATCTAGGGAATGTAGCAACTGAATTAGGGTTTTATGATCCCTAATAGTACTAATCTGAATGTTAGGATTGATGGGCCCAAATGGATCTATAACAACATGGGTTATGGGGAGAAACACCTAAAGATATGAAAAATTGTAGCCCACTAATTATTCTCTCTCTCTCTCTCTCTCTCTCTCTCTCTCTCTCTATATATATATATATATATACACACACACACACACACACACACACACACACACACACACACACACACATAAATAAAAGAAAGAAATCAACCAAATGAACCAGCAAGAGGTTGGTCATTTTCATGGACTAGCTCCATCTCTAGATCTCTTCTTACCTCCTGCAGAAATTATTGTTGAGAGAGAAGTTGGTGATAAATCTTGAGTCGAAGGCCATTTACTACAAAAGAGGTTTTACTTTCATCAATAGTTTTAATACAGATTGAGCCATTGTCAAAAATTTCATCCACCTCATATGGGCCTAACCACCTAGTGGAGAATTTACCTTCGAACTGTTTGAACTTACTATCATAAAGAAAGGCCTAATCTCTTGGATGGAAAATCTTCTTTTTAATAAACTTATCATGCCAATGAGCTCTCTGATATTCCACCAACATGGTTTGATGGAATGCATCCTGTCTACTATCATCAAGCTCATCCAACTACATTAACCTTTGTTTTTGGGCTTCATTAAGATTCATCCCGATTTGAGTGGCATTCTGAAATGTTTTCACTTGGAATTCAATAGGCAGCATCACCTGTTTACCATAAACTAGCTCATATGAGGTGTGCCATATCACATTCCTTCAATTTATGTGGTAAGCCCATAATGCCCCCAATAACTTGTCAGTCCAATCCCTATGATGTAACTGAATGGTCTTGGTTAAGATGGATTCTAATACTTTGTTTGTGGATTCCACCTACCCATTGGCTTGGGGGTGGTAAGGAGTAGATTTCTGATGTTTGATTCGATACTGTTTAGTGAGAGCCTTGACCAATTTTGATGTAAACTGTGTACCTTGGTTGGTAACAATCTATCAAGGTACTCCAAATCTAGTGAAAATGTATTCAAAAAGGAATTATGATACTGCCTTTTCAGTTGTAGCATACAAAGCCTTAGCTTCCACCCACTTGTAACATAGTTGGTGCAAACTAAAATATACTTTTTCTTCTTTGACATGGGGGAGATAGGTCCCATGAAATCTAATGCCCACTTCTTGAAATGTTCTACTGATATTTGTGTCTGAAGGGGCATCTCATCATAAGGAATTGGCATCCCCATCCTCTGAAAAGAGTCACAATTGGATACAAACTTTTTGGAATCTTTGAAAAGCAAGAGCCAATAATACTCGGTACGGAGGAATTTGTATGCAGTCCTTTTGTCTGCAAAGCGCCCCCCACAAGGCTCACTATGGAAAGCCTTCAACAGATCAAATATCTCATTTTATCGCACACATCTCTTCATGATCAAGTCAGGTTTGGTGTAGAACAATTCTCCATCAATCTAGGAGTAGTTGGCACTACGTTCTATAATGTTAGTGTTACACTGAAATTTGTCACCATGGTTATCTACAGTTAAATAGCCATGTTGTCCTCCTTGTCAAGCCTCAAACCTTTGCTCTTCATGTCAAACTTCAAAAAGAGAGAAAGTCACTTTAAAACATGTTTATCTCTGGGTACGCAGGTT